>VZRX01018590.1:0-19550 GCA_013398075.1 Notiomystis cincta | reverse complement strand
CCTGGCAGCCAGGAGGGCCAACCCTGTCCTGGGAGCATCAGGCACAGCATGGCCAGCAGGGCAAGGGAGGGGATTGTCCTGCTCTGCTCTGGGCTGGGGCGGCCTCACCTCAAGGGCTGGGGGCAGTTCTGGGTGCTGCAATAAAAGGAAGACATTAAACTACTAGAGAATGTCCAAAGGAGGGGAATAAAGTTGCTGAAGGGTCTGAAGGGGAAGCCATAAAGGAGTGGCTGAGGGCACTTGGTCTGTTCATCCTGGAGGAGACTGAGGAGTGACCTCACTGAAGTTACAGCTTCCTTGTGAAGGGAAGCACAGAGGCAGACACTGATCTCTCTGGTGGTCAGTGCCATGACATGAGTGAATGGCATGAAATTCTGTCAGGGGAAATCTAGGTTAGATATTAAGAAACAGACCTTCACTCAGGTGGCTTGGCACTGGAATAGGGTCCCCAGGGAACTGGACACAGTACCAAGACACACAGAGTTCAAGGTGTGTTTGGACAATGCTTTCAGGGACATGTCGTGATTCTTGAGGTTGTCCTGTGAAGGGTCAAAAGCTGGACTTCAATGATACTTGTGGGTTCCTTCCAACTCAGGATATGCCACAACTGTGTTTCATATTTAAAAAAAAAAAAAAAACCAAAACCTTTGCAGCAGAGAGCTGAAATTTTATAAATATTTATCAAATTATTTGGAAATATTATTAAAACTCCTTATTTCTTTCAAAGTGACAGACCGATGCTTTAATAAAAGTTTACCCCTTACTAGATCTATGGTTGCAGGTACTCTCCTACTTAATTCCATCATACTGAAGACATAAGTGTTCTGCCAACAGGACAAAGGAGACAACAGGGCTGTATTCCTTCTTGTTGTTTTTCTTTTTGTTTCTAGTAATGGAAATAAGATACGCCTGACCTGAAATTGAGGCAGTGTAACTTTCCACTTCTTTCCAGCCAACAATTCTTATAATCTGTCAGCTAAAACTCACAGGTGTTATTCAGAGAAGCAGCAACAACGTTTTCATTCAAGTTCTGTATGATGTCTCTGGAGTGAAATAGTTTCACCTAAATAACCTAAATATGTTTGATTAGATGCAAATATTTTGCAAATAATAGCCTCAAAAGACATGTGCATATTTTAGTTTGATGGCTGTTGTCTGCAGTCTCCTTAGTCTCTCCTAATTTCCTCTAAGAAAGAAGAAATTTAACCAAGATCATAGTTTCTCCTAAAAAGAAGAAAAGGAGGGATAAAACAGTTTTATTCAATTATTTAAAAGTCTAAACCAAAGTTCTCTGCCTGGGAAAGGAGGGCCTCTGCATCAGAAGAGGAACTGGGGAGCAGCTTTCTGGGAAAGGCCCTGGGGTGGTGGTGGGCAGCTTGCTGGACATGAGCCTGTGTTTGTGCTGGAAGTGAAGGTGTCCAGCAGCTCCCAGGCTGACTGAGAGTTGCACTTCCCAGTAAGGAAGCTGAGCTGGGTCAGCCTGGAAAAGGCATGGCTTTGGGGGCCTAACACCTCCCCAGCCCCTTTGATGGATCATCAAAGAGATGGATATAAGCTCCTCACAGGGTGCAGGATGAGAAGGTACATGGCAACAGGTTCAAGTTGAAACAACAGTGGTCCAGGCTGAGTATAACTGAAGAAACCCCTATACTATAAGGATAAACTCTTGTTACTATAAGGATAATCAAGCATTAGAGCAGACTGTCTTCATTGATTGTAGAAACTCCACATTTCAGAATTTTTTTAATTTAAAATGTGTATTTAACTCCGTAGACAATGAGTTCTGTGTAAATTATTTTTCCTTATAACAGTTCATAAAATCAAAGAATATTAAAATATTTAAAATCCAGTGTATACCTACTCTGTTAAATTTCTGAAGAGAAATTTCAATTGGAACCAAAACTTAAGTCCATCCACTAAAAGATTAGTTTGTCCTTGTAACCACTCTGAAATTGTTTTTCAGTGTCATAGATTAGTGCTAACAAAATTAAATTAAGGTTTATACAAAAGGTAGCATTAGGTCAAAGGTGCTAGATTTTATTTTATTTGTACCCTGCCAAAGTACTTTGTGAGACAATGGAGTCCAACTTTGTGGTTGCACTTGGAAAGATTTTCTCACCTAAGGATTTGCTTCTTAAATCCAAAATGTTTAAAATATGGTAATAAGTGTCAAAGGAGTATCAATCTGTTCCACA
The DNA here is from genome assembly GCA_013398075.1 of Notiomystis cincta. Classification (NCBI taxonomy): domain Eukaryota; kingdom Metazoa; phylum Chordata; class Aves; order Passeriformes; family Notiomystidae; genus Notiomystis; species Notiomystis cincta. The sequence continues at coordinate 17,355 of VZRX01018590.1, read as the reverse complement.
ATAGAATTTCTTTTCAGTGTAATGTCATGATAACTTATATTGTGTAGCTTTCTACCCTTAATGTGTAAAATTATCCACTGATTTACAAATTTCAGTTGTGAAGTTCTATTTCATATTCCAGTTGAGACTGTGTGGCTGAATTTCAGCTGTAAGTGTAAAAGCATAATTATATTCTGAACTTTATGCCTTTTTTTTTTTTTATTGGATGATGCATTACCTTTTATAGCTCTGATCTTTCTGAAGTCCTTGCAACTAATTCTTTCCCTTACAGGCATGTGTTTAAACATTAAGAATGGTTTTAAAATGATGAATTAGGGAGACTGTCTGGTAAGTGCCTTTTTACCGTCTAATTCTAGGCTTCACTAAGTCTCTTCTTCTCCTTCATAGTTTCAATATCAGCACAGGAAGACCAATGAACTTCTGGCAGTCATCCTGGACTCTGAAATGAACAGATGCTGGAACCTGAGGTAGATGTTAACACTTCTCTGACATGGGGTATTTTTTCCTCTGTCCTACGGCAAATCATTCTAGTTATGTTAATTTACGTGAAAATACAACACAAATAGTTCAGCACATAAAATAAATGTCCAGTGCAAGATGGCAACAGACAATTATTTGGACCTTAAAGAACCCTCCCTGAAGGGAAAAGAATCCATTTGATCCATTAATAATGAGAGCTTACTCTTTGATCCTTTCTGTTCCAGTTACATCAGAGAAAACCATGAGATAAAACGATATGTGTCAGGTGTTGCTGAAACAGCAGGCAAAGCACTTATAAACATAATCTTGAAAACAAAAATATTAGGCAATATCTAAAACAGATTGAGTATCAAAACTCCACAGACCAAAATACTTCTCAGTGCCTTCTCTCTCCCATGCTTTAGGTCATATAAATGAAATTAACATGAAAGATAAAAATACTCTCATAATTCAGGATTCACCAAGCAGTATGATATTTTCTAAGCTGTAGTCAACTTGACACTTGTGTGGTAGAATTGATAATAACTTTTCATAAACATTTCTTGAGATAGCAAGTGAAGAATTCACATCTGTTGGCATGTTTTGATTTTTCTTAGGACTGGCCAGACATACACATCTGTCCTCTGGTCGAGGAAAACCTGAATATTGATCTTACAACCTTATGTCATGAGGACATTGAGCCAATACAAGTGCAGTTCCAAGATCAGCACCAGAGAAGAAGGGCAACAGATCTGTAATTCCAGAGAGGGTTGTGAGGCAGATTGTTTGGATACAGCTAGGGAATAACATCATTACTTAACCAGAAATTTTATTATAATGGTGTTCATATATTAAAATTTTATATGAAATGTCAAAAACAAACTTTATTTGTTTACATTGCTCTTAAGGTGTTGGTTGCTTAAAAATAATGTATATTCATTATTTTTGTGCAGATGTGAAACAAAGAAAATAGGAAGCTACTGCATTATTTTTGTGGATAAAAAGCCTGATCACTTACCCTTTTTCTCATATTATAAGATTTTTCCCATTAGAAAGGCATATACAAAAATTATTTTGATTAAATTTATATCGTTCTAGTGACATACATAGACAAACTTACTGTTACATGGAAAGTTTTTTATGTATACTTCATTGGTCTTAAACTTCCCTAGGATGTGACTTTACTGGGTACAGTGGAGGCTATCTTAGTGAGTAAGGCTTCCTGGAAAGATTTTGGAATAAGGAGCTGTATGATTGAGTCAGCATAATAAGGGCAAAATGGGGGTTTCTAGCACACACTATTAGATCATATTGACCTGCTCTTTGTCAAGTATCTACATGCAGGCTGAAGTGTAAGAAAGATTGATATCAAAGAAAAGAAAATAGGTTAAAAAATTAGTTAAGTCCATTACAATTTTACAATTGTAAATTAAACTTACCCATTTTCTACTGAAGTAGACTAGGTGTCCTTATATAGTCTGTTTTGTTCTATTGACTCAGTTTTCCAGGTCATTGACATGGAAAACTGAAAAGGAGTTGCAATAAATGGCTATGGATAAGGAGTAAAAGATTGGTAGCACCTTAAAACACCATCACAGTTCTGAACAAAATACTGTAATCTTTCTCCATCAAAAAAACTAGGATCAAAACTGGTTTCTGTTGGATTATATAAGAGGTCAGTGGACTTCATGCGAGAAACATTCAAGTTTATGAACTGTCATCTCTTTTCCAGAGAATGTTACCAAGATCTGTTGCTTCTATTTCATTAAAGCTAGAGTTTTGAAATGCCCAGTGGGTGTAAGATTAGTGTAACACAATTTCTCTCCACAACACCAGTGTGCCTGTTTTCATGCTCCAATTGTCTGTCTGACTTCCCTTAAGACTGGTAGGGAAACGTCTGTCAAAACTTGGACATTCCTCAAAGCAAATGACTCACATAAAAAAAAAGTTTAAAAATAATCAAAAGAATAGGTAATGTGAATAACAACACAGAAGAACAAAAGCAAAATGTGCATATACCTTAAAAGAAAACTGTAGGGAGTTTAAAAATCACCGTAGGAGAATTAGCTCATCTGAAATTATTAACTAACCCCACAAATCCTAAGATACTTAGAAGCTGTACATACTTTATTGGAAGTTTTCCAGCTAGGGGTTTATAGATAATATCCATTCTTTTCTGTATCTCTTTCAAGTAATATCTAATAAAAATTCAATTCACTGCATTATATGCAATCTGTGAACAAGCATCTGTATGTTAGGAGAGGTAAATTAAGGATAAATAAGAGCTCAATGTTTAAGGTGCATTATGCATTAGAACATAATTCAGACAGAAATTAGAGGACTTGTGAACTGTCAGTGGACGTAGAGAGACATATGCCTATTTCTTGTTGTAGAGATGTATGCCTTCAATCTGCACTAATTGAGTGTTCCTTGAAGTGAATTTTTCTTTCATACAGAAATTAATTTCCTGTAGTGATCCAGGAACTTTTAGTTATCATTATCAACTGTCAGAGTTACAAAGTTATTGAAGGCTCTAAGAAGAATTGACTGCAAATTTGCCCTCATGGCTGTAAATCTCTAATCAACATCTTCAGATGATCTCTAATCAAGAGTTTTCAAATGATAGGTAATCTCAGTTTTGATGTTCTATTCTTTCTTCAGATTTTTCATGGCTGAATCCTTTGACTTCTTGATAGCAATACTAAGTCCCTACTGTTAGTCCTGAGTCCCAACAGTAACAATTAAGCTTTTTGAGGGATTTTTTGTTTGGTTGTTTTCTTCTTCTTTTTTTTTTTTTTAAGGATTTTTTAAATAAAATATAAGAATGAATCAACATTTTGCCATATAACAGCTGTTCAATAAAAATGGTGCATTGTTTGAATAGAACTGCAATCAAAATGCTAAGTAGGTGTCTGGTAATGTAGTGGCCCATCTAGTTTGAATTAACAATTTCCTGCCACAATTACAAGTTTACAATTTTCTTTAGTATAGTGTTAACCCTAGGACTAGGAGAGGATTCAAGAATTAGATTTTGGCAACAGCAGCTTCTAAGAGCAAGTCTTTAAGCTGAAAGCTTTGGAGCAAGGATGCAACATTCATCAGGGTTTAAACTATTATCTTAGATTTGGGGGAGTGTAAAAGTTTTTTTGAAGTGTGAATAACATTTTTTTGGGCAATGAATTGCTGTTAATGCAGATTCCATTAGAGGTAGGAATGGGAAGATAATACTTGAAGAAGAACATTCATCCCTAGTATATAGATAAGCACTGATGCAGGCAAGGAAAGCAACTTCTGCTTCATTGTCAATTAAGTACAGGTTTTGAAAACAAAATTACATCTGGTGTCAACTGAGGATTAAAAAAATGGCTTTGTGAAATTTTTCAGACTTCATGGAATACTACACTGCTGTGATATTGCTTTTAGGATATCATCACCTCAGTTATCCAGATGTGTTCCCAGCCTCCTCTGAACTGGAGAAGCTGAAGTGGGTTCTAAGTTCCAGAGCCATTATTAAGCACTATTGAGTCCCCTTAAGACCATCACACTTTCAGTAGACAGAATTTAGGCATTAAAATCCATGTTTATAAAGATAAGTTGTCACACAGGAAATATTAAGATGGAAGTCTCAGCTCAACAGGTAAAATCAGAAACTGAACAAGAGGTTATTTCTATGGTACTTACTGTCAGATAGTTACACTGAAACAATGAACATATTAAGATTCTGATTTCTGTGCATACATTAATGAACTATGTTCAATTACTAAATAAATTAATAAAGCAGCTATAAGTGATAGAGTAAAATGCTTCAACACAAACAGGCTGGTATCTATAAAGGAAGGAAGAAAAGGCATTCACAAGTGTAAAATCACTGTGTTAATTTTTCAGAAGACTTGACCTGACGGCTGTATTCCAAAGATGGCGTCACATTTTTAATCTCCCAAATCTGAATAGGAGTGTAGACAGTGAAGTGCTGACCTAGACACTTAGATAGTACTCAGCTTGTCTAAGCTCACACTTTTAAATAAAATCATCCTGAACCGTTCTCTGATGTTCAGTCCAGCTGCCACATTATGGTCCATGTCTGCAAGGCTAAATTTGCTTCCTGCATGATAGCATGGTCTCATCTATGCTGCTGACTGTGACCAGCTGCTGGCCTGTCCTACCCTTCAAATCATTCCTGGGAACTGTTTGGACCAGGACAAGTTGCTTGGGCTACAGAAATTTTAAGAAAAATGCTAAACATGGCAGAGAAATCCCCATTAGTTTAGTGCAAGAAGTCAGCTAATCTAGTCTCTTTGTTCAGATTACATATGATAAAATAAATCAGATAGATTTTCCTCCTGAATTGGGTGGTGGGCTTCAAAACAAAATAAAAATGGTGCAAGATGTGCCTGCAATCTTCAGTGAGATACTTTCAAAGATCTTGACTTCACCATTTTTCTGCTAGTCATCTAAAAATTGTCTGCCTGTTCAGCACAGATCAATATGATGAATTATGTCAAATGGAGCAGCAATTCTGTCACAAGAAAGCAGCCACCGGTTGCCTATTGCACGACACATTTTATGGATGTGTTTGGCAAGCTCTGGGAATTCATACTGGATGGATGCAGGAAAGGTACAGAAAACAGCTCCAGGAATCTATGGAATAAATGTTCAAAACTGAAATACATGACAGCATGAAAGGCGACTCAAGACTCAAACCAGACTTAATTGCTTGAGGTGGCTGTTCTGTTCCCTCCATAATTATGGATTTTGTATTCCCACTGTTATCCCCACACTTCAAACTTCAGCCTTGAAGAGATTTGGAGTTTGTCTGTTCTAAGACAGTGTCTGAATTGTATCACAATGTTACATTTAGATGTGATTTACGCAAATAGGTTTTCAGGGAGTTGGTGAAGCGTTCCTAATCTGCTCTCAGGGAAGATACACAGTGACTGCACAAGAAAACGAAAATTTATTCCTTTATCCTTGTAGCTGGTTCTTTTGGTGTTTGAGAATGAGCAACTGGATGATTTTATGTATACTGTTGTTCATATTTTACCTGTTCTACTGAGAGTTATGAGTTCCTATGCAATGTAAAACATGATATTCTTTACTAACAAGGTGCATTCAGGGACTATAAATTAGAGGCCTGGCTTGGCAATTGCTAAGCAAATAATTTTCTGTTCATACTGGTCACTTAACTATCTGCCCAAATGGCTAGTCTAGACAAAATCTGTGTCTGGCTAGAACTAATGGTACTTGCCACTTTCCAGCCATTCTTCTCTTACACATAAGCCATGACTTATGATTTAAGATATAGAAAAAAAACACTGACTAGTCAATGGTAGCGATGTACCATGATATAAATCCAAAACACAGGAGTCTTTCTCTTCTGATGTTACTATTCTACAGAGACTCCAATCAATGGAGTTAATAAAATACTTTCAAAAAGTGTGGCAACAATAACCATTAGCTACACACAGACACTGTAACAGGTTGTTTAAAACTTTTCAATTTTAATCCAGAAAAATTGCCAGAGGCCAGAAAGCTCTCTTCACTTTCATAAGTAAAAGTAATATAAAAATAATTAGAAAATGTCTTCAAAGAGACTCTAAAAAGCAGCTGGCAGTTCTGACTGTTGTACATGCACTCACCTCTCTTCTACCATCTGGTTTTTTGGCTTTAGCCTTGATTTATTAAATCTCTTCTATTCCCACGTATTTTGTGTCTGAACATGCTGCTGCATTTACTTAATCATTGTCATCTTAAATCTATTCTCAATCAACTTTTAGGCTATTAGCACCCTCCAGTTTAAAAGTAGGATGCATACTGTCTGATATTTTTCCAGTATTTCTAATAGAATTGAAGAACAAAGGTTAAATGGAACTTTATTAGCCAATAGTTTACATCCTCAGTTATTCTTTAGTTAACAAAAAGCAGGCAACTGTCTGAAGAATGAAAAAAAGATCAAGAGCATTATTTGACTTAAACAGATAAAGTGTAAAGGTCTGAAATCATACTTTTAGCCCTATTCTTCCTAACATCTATAAAAAATATAAAGTGATTAAATGTTTAATATTATTTACTTTTCCTAACCGATAATCCAGCCCACAACAATTTTCTATCATTCAAACATGTTTAAATATTAAAAAACATACGGAAAACTTAGAGGTGCTAATTCTATTTATTTATACTACATTGGCATCCCTGGGTCCCAGTTTCAGACCTGAGCTGTAATACAGTTCTAAATAATTAAATAAGAGCAAAAGTACCTGTCCCAGAGACTTTTTCATTATAGTTTGCTGCCACCACTCTAAGAAACCTCTTAAAAGATCAAGAATAAAAAATCTGTAGAGATTTTACTTTATCACAGCAATTTAATCTACAACATTTCATGTGCTTATTACTGCACCTAATCATATTTATTCAGCCTCTAAAATGTTAGACATCTCTTAATGCTGAGAAGGAACTGTCTGTGCACAAATGAAACTGGGATTGAATTACAGTCCTGCTTTGAGAGGCCTGAAATCTTCATTTACACAGAAACACTCCAGGCATGTGGAGGAGTCAGGAATCCGTTCACATTGTTCTTGTTGCAGGATTAGGGTTTTATTAAAGGCATGATTAGATATAATTGATCCTTTTATTTCCTCTCCTATCTACTTTAACTGCTATTTCTTCACCAAAGAATTGAGAATTCTCATATTGATAAACAGCTAGTGGGTCAATGTTAAGAGTAAAATAAACAATCACCAAGGTATTATTCTTGTAGAAGACAAAAATCTAATTTTATTAAATAAGAGTAGAAAAGGGCTAAAATTGTTATTTAAATTTTCTCATTCTTAAAAGTCTGTAAGTCTTGAATTTAAAATAACATTTTTATAGTACTGAACGTCTAAAGTTTCGGTTTTTAAATTTTAACTTAATTGGTAGAATGCTGAATATAAACAAAAGATTTTGAAACTATTTATGGGATTAAAAAATTCAAAGAAATCCATAAAAACTTCTAGAAAAAAGTTCTTTAAAAATCCTCACCTTCAAACTTCTATAAAAAACTGGAACAACAATTAAACCAGTCTGACTATATAATTAATCATTCTGGGCTACAGTTGACTATATTTTTAAATTTATAAAACTAATTAATTTTATTTAAAATATATTAGCAAACTATTTCAAATAATTTCAAATATATTAGCAAAAATTCTTCATCTTGAAAGCAACTCATGCTGTAGTATTACAGTTCAACCAAAAGTAGAAAGAAGAGCTTGTTATTTCAAGTACTAGATATGAAACATTCATAAATGAAAAAGAAATATTTTATTACTCTGAGTGAAATTTACATGTACTAAAACATGTATTATTGACTTGCCTTCCACATTTTTTCATGCATTTTCTCTATATTGGAAGCAGAACAGTCTAAATATTTAAGTATAAAAAGTGTGAGAAAGCATATACATTTATTTTGAAATACTTTGGAAAAGGTAACGACATTAAACATTTATACAAAATTCACATGCAGCTCAAGGGTTGATGAGGATCACCTAATATAACAGTACACAGAGTCCCCTTTTCCATAGATATTGGCATTTGGTTTTGAACAAAATACTGCAATGATTTTCAAACTCTCTCAGTGACAAATAACTTTCTCATTCATCCCTTAAGATAACAACCACCCGAGTCCTGTGACACGAATAAGTCCTTAAGATGCATTACCACAGAATGAAGACATCTGGCATTAGAAAACAAGGGACTTTCCAAACAACTAGATGTCAGAAAAGTAAAAAAAAACCCTAAAAATAAAAAGTACCATGCAAAATGGGTGCTAACATTCTGTATGTTTAATAAGGTAAATCCTAGCATGACTTAGAGCTGACTACACTCAAACAAATTACACTCCCCTACCACTCCAGTCACAAATATAAAGTATATTCACTGTTTGAATACTGTATTGTTTAATTCCAAACAGGAATTTCCTACAAAAACTTTATCTATTAAATTATCCCCGAAGTCTTAAATGCCATCTGGCACATTAATTAAAACATTAACAGTGATTTTGATTTTCATAAAAGAGAAGAATATGTATATGGTTTCCACAATCACTTTAAATTATATTGAGATTTTCTACATAACTTCAGGTTTTGAATGACTTATACAATGTATTTTCTTAGCTGTCCTTTATTACTTTTTATATCTGAACCACCTTTCAAGATCATTTCAAGATTGGCTGATGTTCAGCAAATTATAGTGATTGAGCAGGCAGATGACACCATATAATAAAGCCTGCATCCAAGCAGAAATATGTAACTATTATGCCAGGATGAATTGAAAAAAATGAACCTCCTACTGAAAAATGTTGAGCAAATGCTCTCAAAAATAGTACCGTGCCCCTGCATAGTTGCAGAATGGTCAACCCATTAAAACACAAAAAGAGAAAACATCAGCTGTCTCCTGCTTACTGTTTTAATAACTGCTTTACATACCAGTTAGTAAAATAGAAAAAAAAGATTTCCTGGAAACCTGTGAAATTAAACAATAGGTGTGATTTTGTATATCTTTTCATTTAACATTTCTCTGTGGGGAACTAAATGGAGGAAATGACACAGTTCTGACAATTCTGCCATAGAACCTTCACAGCAAACAGTGAAACATCATGATTGATGATAACAAAAGCTTCCAATGCATTTGAAAAAGTACTATAAATACCACAAGACCATTAAGCTATTAAATCACTAACCATTAAATCTAGATTAATCTTTATATTTTGTCCAGATTGCAAACCTAATTGGGTACATAAAAAAAATAAAGTTACCAGATAATAAATTATCTTAACACTTCTTTCTTAATAATGGTGGGAGTGAAGAGAGAAGAGACAAAGAGAAAAGCAAGTAGGCAATAAAACCTCACAGTAGTCAAATAACCCAATATTGAGACATTTTCACATGCAAAAGCTTGACAGTGTGATGAGGTCTTTGTGAAAAGTTGAGATCTCTGGTCCATCAGTTAGGAAGACATGAATGATCAATCTACAGGCTTAATTGTCCTCTTTTGGTTTTACTTGTCATTTTGGATTTACTTTACACAGGACATCTCAGAATTAACAGCCTGAAAAGATGATCTCAGCTCATCGCTCACAATTTAGCTTACTGTACAGTCCACTCAGAAACTAATAAAAATAAGTGGACCAAGACTCACTCCTTTAGTATTTAGAACATGCATGTCAATGGGTAGACTTCAATAGCAACAATTTTAGAAGGCAAAAACTACAATACAAAAGTTAGTTTTTTACCTTTTTAAGGCAAGGTTGTTAGAATTCTGGTATTGACTTGCACATAGAGTAAATTTCCATCAGCTTCTCACAAGAAGACACCTCTGTAGCCACCTCGCTCCCAAAAACTAGCTGCACAGACACAATAAACTGCATCTACTCTGGGAAATGGGTCGCTCTTTACCATCTTAGAAGTGACTTCTAGCCCTAGCTATTCTGTATGACTTTTGGAAAGTCATCCATCCATCCATCCACTGCATCACTGTTGCTAATGGCAAAGCAGAATCCTGGGATGGAATTGAGTCATGCCACTGAAAAAGAAAGGATTGCTAGATGAAGAAACAACTGTTAAAGGCAGGGATTGTAGGTGCTTATAGATGTTTATCTGCCTTTCTTAAGGATCTCATTGCCTTCTTGTATCTTTGAAGGTTTTTTCCTAAATACATACTTAAAGAAGGGTCTTTAATGTGCAGTAAAATTATTTACTCAGTTCAAGTGGTTTACACTACAAAATAATAGTTCTTTTAAAGGTAAAAGAAAAAGAAATTGCCTTGAATCAATTTTATGAGGTTTAGTTTTTTGATATAGATATATCATAATTTGTTCTTCTCCCTCTTCACAGGTCTGCTAGGTTTTTTGTAGTGTGTTGGGGTTTTTTTTACAACATACTCTAGAAGAATATTTTTTTTCAGTCACATCCTTCAAAGGAACAGTTCAAATTAGATAGCTGCTGAATTGCAGCAATTATATGCTTTATTACTCACTGATTTGACTAACTAAAGATAGGTAATTTTTACACTGTGACTGAAAATAATAAATACCCAACCTATTTCTGCAACTTCATTTAATTATAATGAATTTTCACAACCAGAATAATTCACTCTAATAAAATATCATTATTAGTCAAAATTACAGTTTTCAATGTCAGAACAAAGCAAATAATACAAATTAATTGAAGACTACTAAGACATAATAGAATCATAGAATTATAGAACAGCTTTGGTTGGAAGGGACTTTAAATATCATGTAGTTAGAATTCTCCCCTTCATAAGGAGGGATACCACCCACTAGACCAGCTTGTCAGTCTCATCCTGCCTGGCCTTGAACACTGCCAGGGATGAGGCATCCACAGCTTCTCTGGGTGACTTGTTCCAACGTAACCCCCAATCTCGTAAAGAATTTGATGCTTAGATCTAATCCAAGCCTACCCTCTTTCTGTTTAAAGCCATTACTCCTCGTCCTATCACTATATGATTATTTACAAGATAAAAAATCCCTCTTCAGCTCTTGTAGCCTCCTTCAGGCACTCAAAAGTGCTACAAGGTCCCCCCATAGTTTTTTCTTCTCCAAGCTGAATAATCCCCAACTCTCTCATAGAAGATGTGCCCTATCCTTACCATGTTTGTGGCTTTCTTCTGGGCTCACTCCAACACGTCTGTGTCCTTATTCAGGAGGCCAAAGAGTAGGCTACAGTCCCCCAGGTGGGGGCTTATGAGAATGCAGTAATGGGGGAGAATCACCTTCCTCAACCTGCAGGCCATGCTTCTTTTGATGTGTTCCAGGAAATGGTTTGCCTTCTTGTCTGAGAGTTCACATTGTAGAATTGGGCCAAGTTGCTTATCCACCAAGAGCCCAAGTCTCTGTCCTCAGTGCTGCTCTCAGCCCAGTCTCTCTCCAGCCTATGTTTTTGTTTGGGATTGCCCTGACCCATGTGCAGGACCTTGCACTTGGCCTCGTTGAACTTTACGAGGTTCACATGGGCCCATCCCTCAAGCCTGTCAAAGTCCTTCTGGATTCCATCTCTTCCCACCAGTGTGTCAACCCCACCACAAAAACTGACGTTCTCAGCAGAACTGCTGAAGGCACAGATGATCCCACTCTACATGTCTCTGACTAAGGTATTAAACAGTGCTGGTCCCAATGCTGAATCCTGAGGAACACCATTTGTCACAGGTGTCCACTTGGATGTCAAGCCATTGACCACAACCAGCTGTTTCCTTGTCCACCTAGTGATCCATCAGTCAAATCCATGCCTGTCCAGAGGAGAAACAAGGATATGATGTGGGACAGTGTCAAATGCTCTGCAAAAACCCAGGCAGGATACTCCAGTTACTCTTCCCCTATTCACCAACGCAGTAACTGCGTTGTACAGGGCCCGTAGTGATGCCACGTCACCTGCCACACATCACCTCCTCAGTTTCCATGTGCCTTAGCATACAACCAGCAGAATCTTCTCCATCATCTTGTCATGCACCAAGGTGAGTTCCCCAAGTCTTCCTTTTCGCCCTTTTTAAAATGAGGGTTACATTTTCCCTTTACAGACAGTGGTACCTTCACTAGACTGCCAAAATGTCTCAAATATGATGGATATTGACTTAGACACTTCACCCACTGGTTCCCTCTTTCCTTGATACATAGTGGAAATTACACACTAATATTTAATGCATGTACACACAGAGATAATTTTTTATTCATTTGCTATGGAAGAAATGAGAAGACACTTCAATAAAGCCATTCCTGAGATTTGAGAGAATATTCTCTCCATTTTTCTTCCCTTTTCTCAAGATGAGTTATACTTCTAATTTCTTTTTTTAGACTTAAATGATAGCTGGAGATTTTGGAGATGGCAGAGTACTAGATCACAGAACATTATGTACAAATACACTAGAGTTTAAATTCTGCTTGTTTTATTTTGCACAAATGGCCATGCATCATCAAAACAAATATATAATTCTTAAGAACAGATATTTTAACTTTGAAAGCACTATGGATAAAAGGCAAACCTATGTGTATAGATATGTATATTAAAAAATTAAAGAAACATTTTCCTATTGTCTATTATAAATTTTAGAACTGTTCCTACAATCAAATAAAAAAATAAATTATATGAACAGATTCTCAGAAAGTCTTGTTCTGTAAATAATAGTATAAATAGCGTAAATAAATTGCAAAAATAATAGCAAAAATAAATAATAGTGTGCTTTCTAGCTGCAAGCCCTTATTAGCAGAAAGCCTTTAACTTGTAGAGTATTGAATTATTTTTGTGGTTTAAAGTATGAAGTGCACCATTCTTGATTGCTCCTTTCTGACTGCTAAAAAATTCAGGTTTGTGAATTTTATAAAAAACACTATCTCCTTGAAACTTGGAAGTAAAAAAAAAAATTTTCTACCTCAGAACTGCATCTAAAGTACAAATATTATTTTCCAGCATAAAACTTCTAAGAACATGAAAAGAGAATTCATAGCACATATTGCTTCTTCACTTGCAGTACAGCATGTCATCACTTTTTCTCTTTTTATGCAGAAATTGCAATAATTTGTGATGAATAATATTTATGAACATTGCTGGAACTTTACTTGCATCTTATCCCAGGAATGGTCTAATTTCAGTAATTAAAGTGATTTTTAATGCTTATTGGCAGTACATTTTTAAAGGAATATGGAATATTTTTGTTAAAGGTACAATGAACACCTCTGAAAAACAAAAGGTTTTGACAGAATGTAAAAATCTGGATTACCTACGCCAATTTTTGACGTTCCATCTTCCAAGCAGTCTTACTTATGTAGTCATAATTTTCATCCTAATTGCTTCTGATATCACTATAAAGATGTCCTTTGTTGGGATTTAATTAAGGATTCAGTTCATTTCTCTACATCTGGGTACCTGAATTCATCCAAGCTACTTGTATGGAATATGTTCAGGGTTGATGGGAGAGGTCTCTTCTGGAGAAGAACAATGTATCTGGGTTTGAGAGAGAGACACCTACCAATGGAGCCCAGCTACTGGGCTGATCCAAAGTAAATGCTTTTTTCAGGAAGAAATTCAGATGATTCTCACAACTCCACCATCATGGAGCTTGGGTCTCTCACTGATGTGTAAACACTTGATTCATTAAACTGACATTAGAGTTACTGAATCCAGAGGTAAATGTGATCCCTGTTTCCCTACAGAATATATTTACCAGATGAGTCAGATGGTTCATGGAAGTATTTGTAGGAAAAGAAGTTCAGTGTGTGCTGTTCTTGTTATTTATGCTTCATGAAAACATTTTCTTACTTATAAATTAAATTAAACCAGTAAAAAACAATTAAGCCTTTGAAGATTTCAGGTGGTTTCATACAATTAATATAAACCCTAGACAAATAGTAGGATGAATACAACTTTCTGATTATCCAAAGTAGAGTTTTTTAGATATTTACAGGATAATATACAAATACTACTGCCAGCTGGAATTAATGCATTGTCTCTGCACACAGAGGACACAAAATATAGACACTGTGAAAAATTTTCTTTATTTTTGCAAGGAACAGATTTAACTTTTACAAATTTCACAGCTCAAAACTAGATGAATTTCCTAGTTTAATTTTGTTGTTTTCTCAGAAGTGGCAACCAGTGGCATAAAAATACTTTGGAATTCATTGATACTCCAGATCCTGCATTGCCCTTCCTCAGTTTCACTGCTTTAAACAGATATTTAAAGACATGCCAGTTATCTTTCTTCACTTTTTCATGTGTGAAGGTACAAAATAGCAAGGGATATGGTACCACTGCTACCCAATTCGACATACTGTTTTCTTCTTGCATAAGCCTTTTTTCTTCTGAAAAAGGAAAACAAAACATGTTCTTCATGTTTGCAAGGCATTCAATTTGAGCAGGTAGAAACATTTTTTTTTAAAGCCTGAAATAGTTGTATATTTTCATGAAATATTTAGATTAATTTAATCTTCAATGAAAAAGTAATGAAGTAACACTTAAAACATGGTGAAGGTTGATGTCCAGTATTTTTTTCTTTCTGTAATAAGCTTATGGAAGATGTCTAAAAACTTATAAAGGTCAAATTGACCTATGCATGCTGCGGTTGATTGAGTTCTCAGTCCCAAATTAAGTGTTCAAAATGCCCTTTGAAGTATCTGAGGGAATTAGAAATCTAAGGAGATCTCAAAAACAGGTTTGATATGGAAGTGTCTTTGCAAGTTTTTTCACAGAAAATATTGAGAAAGGCTTTTTGTGTACAAATATTTCATCATTGGATTCATAGATTATGGCATAAATTAATGGGAAACATATGTCTGACTTTATGGGAAAAATAAAAATACAAATTGGGTAAAAAGAGAGAGAGAGAGAGTGAGATAGAAAAAAAAAAGAAAAAAATCTAAAATTACATTAAAGAAAAGAATAGACAAAATTGAAAGGGGAAAATAAAGCTCACCCCAGTGGCCAATGAAGAACAGATACAATAAGGTTCCAAGGGAAGCCTCCCTGTTGGATCACACTTTACACTCTAACAAGTGGTCGCCCATAAAGCTTTTCTGCAATAACTTTAAGGTTTTTCAGAATTTGCCTAAAGTCCCTCATGGTTGTTTCTGATCATTAGTGATGATGGGGCATGGTGTGACACATGTTTGAAGGGGCAAGGTTGTTGTAGAATGGCTAGGGTTGGAAGGGAGTGAAAAATATCTGTTTCCAGCCTCCCTAGTTTGGGCAGGGACACCTTCCATTAGTCCAGGTTACTCAGAGCCTCATCAAACTCAGTATTGAACACTTCCAGGGATGAGGAGTCCACAACCTCCCTGGGCAACCTGTTCCAGTGTCTCACCAACTTCACATTAAAGAATTTCTTCCTAATATCTAATCTAGACCTAACCTCCTTCATTTTCAGGGCATTCTCCTTGTGAAATGTCCTTCTCCATCCTTTTTTTTAGGTCTCCCTTAGGTACTTGAAGGCTGATGTAAGGTCTTCTTGGAACCTTCTCTTCCCCAGGCTGAACAAACTCAGCTTTCTCAGCAGCTCTTCATGGGAGAGGTGCTCTAGCCCTCTGATCACTTTCATGGTTCTCATCTGGACTCATTCTGACAGATCCACATATTTCTTATGTTGGTGGCCCCAGAGGTGGACACAGCACTCCAGATGGGTGTCACAAGAGCAAAGCAGAGGGGTAGAATCCCCTCCTTTTACCTTCTGCCACACCTCTTTTGATGCAGCCCAGGATGTGGTTGGCTTTTAGGGCTGCAAGCGCATATTACTGAGTCATACTGAGCTTGTCCCCAGAGTTAGTCCTGATCCATTCTCCTCCCAGCCTGTACCTGTGCTTTGGTGTGCCCTGACCCAGGTGCAGGAGCTTGCAGGTCTTGTTAAAGTTCATGAGGTTTAGTCGTACTGAATGGTCAATAAATGTTGTTTCTGCATATTTTTGGATAAACATGAAATCAAGGGATAGGAAAAAGTCAAGGGGAAGTTGACATGATACTCAAGCCTGTGGCAATCTTTTCACTAATGACAAACTGGCATAACAATATCAGGGTTTGCAGGTGCAGGCCAATAGCAATATTAGCACAAGACCAACAGCATGAAAATACTGGAAAATTACAGAGGCTCTGGGAAAGCCACATCAACTTGTGTGAAAGGTTACAAAGCTTGGAGGAAAGACAGGCTACAGAACTACATATGGATAGCCCTGAGCATTACACAGTTTTGTACATTTAAGGCACCCTGTGAAGAAAAAAAGACCATAGGTCCCTGAACTTGAAAATCTAACCAAGGAAACAAACTTTTTCTATCCTAAGATGTGTTGCTTAGGGTTTCATAAATTCAGTTTCATGAGCAGAAGTGTAACTGAGATTTTCCTGAGTTCATAGCAAATGCAGACCTTTTCTGCTCTTTGGTTTGGAGCAAAGAGAAAGATGAAAGACATCTTATGAATAATAATGGTAATTTCCAGAGGGGTTTAATTTTTCTGTATGCTGACTGCAAGGAACTTAGAAACATGAGATTTATTTTTTTAACAGGATAGGTAGCAGTTGAGCAGCATTTGTCAATCACTCAGTGCTATCTAAAATTTGGGATTAGATTTGTCCAGTAGTATATTTATCAATTGATATATATACAAAAGTACACATATGTGTCAATATAGACCTTCAAAGAGACTGAAGGTGGTTTGTTCTATTTTATTTTTTTTAGACAAATTCTTAACATTCCAAAGAAGTTTTGAAGCCATCATTAAGAAATGTCTGTATGTAAAGAAAATGACAGAGAATTAAAATATTTAATTAGACAAAGAAATAGATATAACAGTTATAGGACAAGACCTTACTATCTCCTGGAGTATGGGCAAAAGAAAAAAAAAAAGAGAACAATTATAAAAAAATATACTGAGGAGTACAAAAATATTCCTTTTTTCCCAAAAAATTAGTGAAAAAATTATTCATTATGTTAATCCTGAGATATTGCTCCAATTTGTGAAAAAATTTTTATTCATTATGTTAATCCTGAGGTATTGCTTAACTTCTTGAAATATAGATTTTTTTGTCCCATTTACCTCAGACAAACTTTTGAAAAAGCAGGCTCAGTAATGAGCAGATTCAACAGTCAACGTATAAATTCCTAGCTAAAAGAACTATCTGAGTCTTCCTGGTTTTCATATGGAGATGGATAGAATATTTACCACAGTGCTGCAGTGTACTACAAATATACCTTGTGCAATTCTCCCCAGAAGAAAATGAGAAGTCTCACACAGCTGATGTGAAATTGGAAAAGGAAGCAGGAAGAACTGAGAGTATATTGCTAGATTCTACAATTTATGTACAGAGACACAATAGTTGAGGCAGGACTTCTCCCAGTTTCAGCTAGGCATGTGTAATATAACTAATA
>VZRX01018589.1:116647-154249 GCA_013398075.1 Notiomystis cincta | reverse complement strand
TTTTTTTTTTTTTTTTTTTGTGGGAATGCAGTGGTGGGGAATGCTTACATCATTGAAGATTGTGGTGCTTGTGAGGATTACATTTTTGGTTTGATTTTAAGAAAAGTATTATGATGTGATTATTAATTTTTTTTTTTTTTTTTTGTAGTTTGGATGGCTAAGAAAAAGTCAGTAA
This sequence comes from Notiomystis cincta, assembly GCA_013398075.1. Taxonomy (NCBI): domain Eukaryota; kingdom Metazoa; phylum Chordata; class Aves; order Passeriformes; family Notiomystidae; genus Notiomystis; species Notiomystis cincta. The sequence goes on along the minus strand of VZRX01018589.1, from coordinate 154,074 downwards.
CTAGATTTAGATCATTTGCTTTGGACATATTGAAAGTCTTAGGTTCTGGATTTATCTTTTGAAGGATATAGCTGCAGTAGATTTTATGGAGAATGACTGAAGCTTTTTCTTTGAGAAGTGCTGGTGTTTAAGACTGGAGAGAGGGAACTGTGCTGCATTTGTTCTCTTCCAGAAAATCAGAGCAGTTTGAGAACAAGTAGCAGACAGCCACCCCCTCCCCCAGCCCCTTACATTAAGAGCTTATGAATGTCATAATTATCTACCAGGGCCAAATATTCTCTCTCCTAATTTTATCACAAGGGAGGAGTTTAACTGGCAGTGTTATAATGCTAAAACAAAAGGATTTTTTCCTTAACCTTTCAAAGCTGTCCAGACAATTTATCCAGCGTGAATTAGCTTTGCTTTAATAAAAAGTGAAACAAAACAAACATGCAGACTCCCCACCATATCACAAAGCAAAATAAGAGTATAATGCACCCTGTAGATCTGACTTTAAACATATGCAGTGATAAAGAAAGTTTCCTTGATTTTCACCAGTGTCTGGGGACACTGACTTGAAGTGGATGAAATGGACGTTTTCACAAATTGTAAAATTCTTTCTTTTGCCACTCTGCATAATAAACATTTCTTTAGGCTAGCAATGTTTTAAGTTGCAGTAGAAAATGTTTTGCTTGTAGAATTTGATCTATTTTGTGCTCATCCAGGAGATTCACAGGAGCGAGTACATTGTGTTTCAAGTTTCTTCTTTTCACTGCTTTGATACAGAGTTTCTTCTTGTTTTTCCTGAAGAGCTTCCCTTTACAAGTGCTTATAAGGGACTGCTTGTTAATAAGGAACATCCATCCCCCCAGGGAGGTGCCAGCATGTGTGTCTTATTCACCACTAGTCTGGAATCTTGCTTCATTCTTCTTTTTCTGTAGTGAACCCATGAAGTTTGGCATTTTTGAAATTTAGTGATTTTGCTTACCTGGATTAAGTGGAACTACTGTTTTACTCTGGTTGTACACTGAAATCTGAAACAGATCCTGAGACTTCAAGTAGACTGTGTTTTCTACTACCAGTTGATTTGTACAGCTGCATTAAGATTAAAATACAGCTGTTACCTTTCCTCCTCCTTTTCATCCTTTAAAAACAAAAAGCTGATAAAATCGTGTTTGATTTTTCTATTTTAGGCTACATTCTCCTCTTCAGGTAAATATGAGAGTCAAAACATGTGCCTGAAAATAAATCTGTGCTGATGAGGAGTTCTGAAACAGACTTAAAAACAGTTGAGAAATATATAGAGCTTTGTTTCATGCACTTCCATACAAAATAGTTAACTTTATCATTTGCAATAGCTCTAGATCATGAAACATATGAATGATAAAGTCATAGACATAGAGCTTTAAAAATCTTGTCTAAGAGGTCAAATAGCATCATTTGGACTTACTCTTAGAGCACAACACATATATTTATTTAGATAACTCATTATTTTTATCTATGGAAATGCTTCTGGATTGTTGAGACTAATTTATGTATGTCTTGCCTTTCATGGCCACCTTCTTCAACAAATATTTTGAGAACAAATGCAGTATGTTTGCCCTTTCACTGACCTTTTCTTTGAGGCACCTTTCCCAAGTGGCTCATGTTTACTTACTGATTTTCTTTCTATTTACTCCAGTAATCCTCCAGTTACATTCAGCACATGCCATTTGATTCCAGTACAATTGAGTCAAGTTAATGTGACATTTTGGGAAACACGTCTTTTAACTACAGTGTAATTTGTGTCTGTGGGTTGAAAATCTATTACTGAAAGAGCAGGATATGAACTCCTCCAGGTAAACAATCTGGATAATAGCTGGTATTCAAATTTTAAACAGTTTATATCAACTAATTCATGCCAGATGTTTTATTTATTTGTGGTTTGGTTTTTTTTTGTTTTTTTTTTAAGCATGCACATTTGCCTTACAAAATAAGGACAGTGTAATTGATGAAGTATATCCTGAAGTTCTACAGGTCATTTGAATCTCATTTTCAATGTCTCTTGAAATTAAGAAATAGGAGAGACTGGAGGGAAAACTTTCTGATAACCTGAGGCATTCCAATCTGTAGGCTTGCTGGAGTCTCATAGACTAGATCCACACCTATTGGTAACTTGCATCTTACCACCAGTTTTTATTTTGACTTAAGCAATTAAGCATGAGCTAATTCTGACCTAGTGTCATGGTTTCCTCCTTGGTGTATTTAACAGCTTCTTAGTTTAGTATTTGAATAGAATATTCAATTTTTGGTAACTAGTTTAAAACTCAGAATAATTTTTAGCGTTTAACAGGTATTCAGAGCACTACTTCCTGTTGCTTCAAGAATTTGAGCTTCAGTGATGTAATTCTGCATTCTATAACAAAATATTTTTATTGCTTTTGTAGCTCAGTTCCTCTTAAAACTGTGCTTGAATGGATTGGAATATTTCTTAAGGCTATCAGGAGACTAAAGAGTTAATTTAAGAAAGCAAGACCTTCTTCAGATGCCTTGTGTTATACCATAGCATCTTGAATGGGGTGTCTTCAAAAGTAAGGGTACTGAGGTTCTTATTTTTATTACATGCCTGGATTTTTGCGTTTTGTTATTTTTTGACTGATGACATCATTAATTGGAGAGGACATTTTCTGATTTGTTTTGCTGTAGATGAGCAGAGAATCTACCTTTTAATTTATTGAATAGAAAGAAGAAAACCGGGGAGAGTCATTTATCTGGTTACAGCTATTTGTGGTGACATCTTATGATATTAAAATCCTTGTGTACTGGAAAAGAAATCCATGTAAGTGTTAATAAAAGTTATGTGGAAAGGGCACAAAGGATACAGGCACTAAGAAGGTGAGGAATCCTAGTGTTCATGAGACTGCCAGGCCTTTGAGTGTCCTGCAGCTGAGTGGCACCCTGGAAGCACTGCTGGTTGCTCCAACCCAGAGGCTCATTGTTAGCAGGAATCCATTGATTTCAGTGGCTTCACTGGAGTATGTGAAAGTGTCTCTTGAAGTGGCAGGAGGTAAACAGCTTTTATCTTTGAAACAGTGTGAGATAGGCAATACTGCCCATTTATGGTGCTGTTATGATTTAGGAAATTGTGATTAACAGAAAATATCTCTTTGCATTTGTGCATTAGCAACTGGATCATTAATGAATGCATCGGAGTAATTGCCTGAACTACAAGTCTAATGATCTACTGCAGAATGAGATATTTATAAGAGTTCTTAGGTATTAAGATAACTGTGAATATTGTCATTTGAGAGGCACTAGAACATGTTTCATACAGAAGTTGTGGATGTCCCATCCCAGGGATTGTTCAAGTCCTGGTTGGATGGAGCTCTGAGCAGCCTCCTGGTCTAGTGGGCAGTGTCCCTGCCATGGCAGTGGGGTTGATACGGGAATGATATGATCTTTAAAGTCCCTTCCAATCCAAGCCATTCTGTGATTGTAGCCAAACTCTACTAATTCTAGTCATAGGAGAATGACTGTGTTGGTGTTTGTATCAGAGAGAAGCAGGGCCAGTTCTCTAAAAGCATTTATTTTACTATCTCAAGTAGGTTAATTTGGGAGAGGAGACAGTAAAGTGTATCAACTAAAAATGCATTACATGGTTTCTGTCTATTTAAGAACAATGCTAAAAAAAATTGCAGCCAAACACCTGCTGAAATATTTTACCTGCTTCTTCTGGAAAAGAAAGAATGCAGTTCTTTGGTTTCACTTGTTCTTTAATATGATGCATAAAGATCATTGTAAATAGAATGAAGAGAACAAGTCTTTCAGAAACCTACTTGGCAAGCTTGGAGATCTACTAACCAAGGGTGTAATTTTTTTATCAGTTTCCAGGGTCCAAGCATAATCTTGTCTGAAATATCCAGTTTCTGGATGGATAAGATTCAGATAAAATTGGGAAGCGGGACACAGTACTATGGAGATTTTGTCAGCCTCTTCAGTAGTCCTGCCTATCATTACTAAAATAAATTTCCTCTTAACTTACAAGTTCCTTCAAGAACTAGCTTTTTATTGAAAGCATAGATCTTTGATATGTTAATTTATGTTCATTAAAGATGTAGTGGCTCTCTTTCGTTAAAGAAAAAAAAAGAGGGAAATACAAGTGGCTCATTTTCGTTTTGCTGAATTAAATTTTTCCTCCTACTAAAATTTATATTGTGACTTTAGAAGGCTGCACTGGTTTTTATTTCATGTTCTAATTACCTGAGTAGTGTTGCTAACCAGTGGACAAAGGTTGATGAATGACTTCATAACTCGGCAATAGTCAGAGCTGTAGCGTATGAATAACTCATAAGGATACAAATGAAACTTCTCTTTTCAAGATGATGTTTCCCATTAGCTAATACTAAAGTGACTGTTTGCATTGCAGTTGTAGTCTAAGGAACAATACCAGCTATGATCCAAAATTCATGTTTGGAAATCACACAAGAAGTCACTGTCCTGGCCACTTTGCCCAGGAGGTGCCATTTGCAGCATAGTATGAATTCAGATTAAAAACACTTACTGCCAGCAATTTTCTTGCTACTAAAAGCTGTTGCACCAGATTCAGTCAAGCTGCAAGTAATTTTAAACCCATTAACTTTGTAGACCTTTGTACTGCAGCTGAATTTAGCGTACATGAACTCAGGTCCATGGTTAAAATAATAAAGTATTTAGAAACAGAGACACATCAAGATATGATACAGATAGATATAAATAGGAGGGAAGAGGTAATCTTGCCTCTTACTAGGAATAGTTTTTTTAACTGATGATACAGTGGTTTGTTGGTTTTTTCTTTTATTGTAACAGGAAATATATAATCAAAGTGCAATGATATTGTGTTAATACTATACATTGCTATTTTAATTAGTCAAAGCAGAATGAAGTACAGATCCAGGGTAGCTTATTTATGGGGAAGCGGCTAGCAAAGGGGGATATATTAAATGTACTGGAGACCAGTTATCTTGAGTAGTATAATACAGCATTTTTTAAATTCTTGAACATACCATACTCATAAACTCATGTGCTTGCTGGATTAGAAAAAGATTGATGTACTCCAGTGACCTCGACAGAGACTCAAAGCAGGAATCATAAAGAAACCAGTAAGTACAGAACAAGCAGAGTGTGATGTTTCTGTCAGTGCACCTACAATGTTCAGGGATATGTCAGGTTGTATCTGTGTGATCCTCCTTAATTATCTTGGCAGATCTTTGTTGTGTGAATTTGTTCTAAACCTGCTGGTACTTTGATCTGCTTGGTACACTATGTCAACAACTTACACAAGAGAAAAAGAAGTCTGAAAAAACAATTTTCATTCCTTTAATTGCAGTGCTGTAAGTAGTGGAGTCATACCAGTTCCTTAGTTGACTCTTCTGTGGCATTCATAGTTGGACGTAACAGAGAAGCTGCCCATCTCTTATGTGATGGACTCAGAACTAAATGTTATATTCATGGGCTTTCCACTGAATTAATTACTTTTTTTTTTGCTTAGTAGTCAGTTCCATAATTTTATTTAAGCATTTTATTTTCCTACCCTTTTGGTAATAGCTGTCTTAATTTAACAAATGGTAATGTGAAGTACTTTAATTTTAAGCTGATCTGCATCAGGCCAGTTGTAAACAAGCTTCCTTATTCATAAGTATCTCTTTTGCACTGTATAATCAGTGTTGCAAGTTCTGCCTTAAAAGGGGGTAGGGGCTAAAACTGATTTAGTAGCAACTCTGGTGAAATAAATGGTGAAGGGAAACTTGACTGCTAGAAAGATCATTCCCAGGGATGAGCATATGGAAAGAGCAGAGGTACTTTAAAAAAAAAAAAAAGCTTGATATATTAGTAAATGGATATATAATTAAAAAATAAAGAAAAACCATAACAAACCCTTCAGGATGAAAATTAATTTCTAACCAAAAAGCTGTGACTCTGGTGCACGCGAACAGAAGGGAAGAAGTATTGTTAGTTTTAAGATGGTTCAAAATCCTAGGATGTCCTGATTTGGAAGGGACCCACAAGGATCATGGTATTCAACTCCTGGCCCTAGGCAGGAGACACCAAGAATCCCAGCATGTGCCAGAGAACCTTGTCCAAATGCTCCTTGAACTCTGTCAGGTTCAGGGTGTGACCACTGCCCTGGGGAGCCTGTTCCAGTACCCAACCACCTGGGTGAAGATGAAGAACCTTTTCCTGATCTCCAGTCTAATTCTCCCTGACACAGCTTCAGGCCATTCCCTTGGGTTCTGTCACTGGTCTGTCACAGAGCAGAGATCAGTGCCTGCCCCTCCTCTTCCCCTCACGAGGAAGTTGTAACTGCAGTGAGGGCTCCTCTCAGCCTCCTCTGCTCCAGGCTGAACAGACCAAGTGACCTCAGCTCCTCCTCCTATGGCATAACCCAGACCATCCTCATTGCCCTCTATTGGATGTTCTCTAATATAATAGAATTCCTATATTGTAGTAGCCAAAACTGCATACTTGAACACTTGAAGCAAGGCTGCACCAGTTCTTAGGAAGTGCAACCTTAACTTCTTTGCCTTTGATTTTTTTTTTTTAATTTTAGCAATAATAGAGAATTGCAAAGACAACATTGCACAAGGTTTAAACGTGGTTTTTGCCAATCACCTGAACGATCTGGTATGGGGCATCTCCATTTTGCAATAGAATCTTTGATTTTGTTGCTTTGTTTGGTTTTTTGCTCCTGAATTCTAATGTTGTAAATCTTGTCTTATTCATCTTGAAATTTAAGATGAATTATGTCCAGCTGAGCATTGCTGTCTATAATAAATAATGCAGCAATTCACATACTCCTGTGCTTTCTCTGTTGGGGAACAATACCCAACTTCAGAGTTAAGCAAAAGCTAATGCTGACTTTTCCTAGTGGAGACTCTGTGATATAATATGAATGCTACCTCTCCAGACTTTTATTTTCTTTTATTTTAAGACAATGCTGTTATGAGATGAGTTCTGCTCTAACAGCACTGTGCACACCGTGCAGCCACAGAACTCCTACTGAAGTTGTGAGTGTTTCAGGGGTTGTACTGATTGCACTTTTCAGGGTCTGATTGAAGCTTTCAAGAGTTGTATAAATCTCATGTGAGTGTGTGGGAATTTTCATTCAGCAAAGAATAGAAAAATCAAGCTCTAACTTTGTGTATTTAAGTAGTGGGCATGTTTATATGTAGTGCTGAAAAAGTGTGGGGCTAATCCAAGAGCATGGAAGAACTGGAAACTAGGGGGATGTTCTGGTGTGCCAGATTTTATTTAAGAGATAAAGTGCAAGGGACAAAAAGGATATTTTTTCTCTGTGCTTTTTAATAATAAATCCAAAGATACATTGTAAATATTGTAAACTACTGATTTCATTCTATCTCTCCCCCTGGGAACACATGCAAAACTTGCAATTAATCATCACAGTCACATAGCTGCAGCCCAGGCTATAACTTTTGGGAAGTTCACCATTCAATATGAAAATTCACCAGTTGATTTTGAGTTTTTGAGGGGTTTGATTTACTTATTTGTTCTGGTCTCTGGCTTTGTGACATTGGTCAAAATTGTACTTCAGACATTCAGTATTCAGGTCATGCCTGCAGGTCTGTAAGTGCCACTGTCTGAGAGATCAGATGTTCCATGGATTTGTGCCAGTTTATGGCAATCCCACACATTGGGTTCAACAGTTTTTTAGCATTTAATCAAAATAATCCTTTCCAGCACCTGTGCATTGCTTTTCTGTGAATGTCTTTGGATTAGGCAGCCTGTGTAGGCGTCAAATTTATGTTGCTGGGTTTAAGAACTCTCTGAGGTGGTGTTTTCTATATAGCTTTCCTAAATTTATGGTAGACTTACTCTGTTTTTACCATTCTTGGGAGAAAATTTATAGAATTCTGTTTACTGTCATGATAGTGATTTTCAGTTCTATGAGTGCATGGTTTTCGAATGTGCTGCTAATTTTAAAATAAGTTTGTTCTTGCATTGAAATTTATGTATCATTTGCAAACATTAGTTTAAATCAAAAGATTCTTATCTATGTTCTAAAATCACCTGTTTCACTCTGTGTAGCCCTTTGTGCCACACTCTAACAGCCTTTTATTTCTTTTTGTGGTCCTAGGTACATGAATGAACACTTTATCTGCTGCATAAAAGAGCAGCTAGGGCTGGAGAAACTATTAAATAAATAGTAAAAATGGTGGCGAAAAGAAATAGACTTCTGTAAAGCATGTATTTTGCATTTTTAGTTACATATGATCTGATTTAGAAAAATAACAAAAAAGCAAACTAAACAAGTAAGCAAACTAATAAATTGTCCTTTGTTGAGGGAAAAGCCCTTCTGCTGTTAGATTTCTGTTCCTCTGTGCTCATTTTAAAACAGGACAGATAACTATAGCCAGTGAGTGTACCAGAAAATTAAAAGAGAGGCTTTATCATCATCTAAATATTACAAAAGCTATTCTAAAGAAATCTTAACTCTTTTTTTTTAGTGTGGTTAGTGAATGTTGCTATTGCTTTGTTTCACCTTAAATATGTTTGTGAGTATTTTCCAGACCAGGAAGTTCACTGAGGAGTGTTCTGAAAGGTTTTAGATAGCCTTTAGATATGTAAGTCAATGCAAGGTAGCACTGCAGAAAAGACATTTCTGTTCATAACTGCACCAACTCTATTTCCTGTGACCTGCAGATATTAGATAAATAACATCCCTATCTGTCAGCCTGTAGAAAATCCTATTTCTGAAGTGATGGACTGTTTTTATGTATGAAAATGACAGAATTATCTAATTATTTCCATGAACATTTAATCAAAACAATCAATGTTGTAATGGAGGAAGATGGGAAACTCAAGCAAGTAGGGGAGGAATCCTGAGTTTTTGTTGAAGGTTCATTTTCTCCAACGAGAGACATTTCTTGGTCAGTGGTGGGGGTTTTCTGTTTTTTGAATGGTTTTTTTGGTGTTTGTTTTTTTTTTTATAGGGCTGCTAAAACAAAGCATTCTGTTTTCATAGTCCAGCGGTGTTTTTATAGAATCATAGGATAGTTAAGGTTGTCAAGGACTTTTAAGATTATCAACCACCAACCCAGCATTGCCACCATATTCTCCAGTAAACCATGTCCTCTGCCATATTCACACAGTTTTTGAAAGCTTCCAGAGATGGTGACTCCACCACTTTGCTGGGAAGTCTATTTCAGCGCTTTAATGAAACCATCACAGGGAGTTGCACATATCACTTACAAGACTGGAAGACAATCCTTGCTCTTAAAATTCTGCTACCTGATGTTTTTCTGAAATTCAATCCTAAAAATAGCTGCACGTGTCTATGACAAAGAATCACTAAAACAGCAAAAATGGGAATATAAGCTTCTCTAAGCAGCTGTTAGGAAAAAAAAACTGCGCAGTGAAGCAAAAGCTACTTTTCACAGTAAACACTTTTATACAAAAAAGAAATTCTATTATCAGTCTGAGCACAATTGTTCATTAAATACCTTTGTATAAGGTTTAATTCCTAACTAAATAAATATTTTCTTGTTTTGTTTGGGTTTTGTTTTTTTTTGTTGGGATGGGGCTTTTGGAGTGTTTTGGTTTTGGGGTTTGTTTGTTTCTTTGGGGTTTTTGTTTTGTTTTCTTTTGTTGTTTTTTTCTTTATATTATAAAAATACTTTTCTTACTGTCTTACAAGAATTAAAATATGAGTAAAGTCATAGCCCTATGGATATTTTCTTCCTTAATTGATGTGAAATGGGATGAAAACACCCTATGAGACATGTATTTTAATGTTTATGTTCCCCTCTCACTATTCTGACCCTGCATGTGAAATTACTTTTTTATGGTTTTGATATAAGAGCTGTCAGAGTGTATATTTTTGAAGAATTAAATTGAGTAACCAAACTGTCTTCCTGCCATGGCCAACCAGCTGTTTTGGTGTTCTAAGCTGGTTGTGAATGCTGGACTGGTAACACTTGAGGTGCATGAAATTGGGTTTTGCCAGTTGTTGTTGCCAGTATTGGTATGTTCAGAACCCGACCAAGTTTTTTTTCTTCTTTCCTGCAAACTCCATTTACCTCAATTGCCAGACTGGATATCTATCACTGTGGTTTTGTATCTTTTGGGAGTGAAGGTGGACCTGCTTTTGTCTTCCTGAGTTTTGTTTCCATTTAAACACAGGTGACGTGGCATTACACAGCTGTCTTTGTTGGATCCACAAACACATTGAAATGCTAATGCAAAACTAATTACTGATAATATTAGTTTTAAATATAGAAATAGCTAAATAATTTTATTAATTTAATCATGTGATAATGTTTTAAAAAGGCAATATTGTTACTTAGGCAAGTGTTTTGAGCAAGCAGTTTACAGGGTACCAAATGCTAATGCAACCCGGTGTAGGTTCTTTAATCCCACAGTAAAAATGGGGAGGGCTCTGGCATGTAGACTGGAATGCACATTCCCTGATCCCTTAAAACAACAGAGAGAACAGAGTAATTAGAGGGGCAAAATTTATGTGTCCCCTTCATTGTTTGTACACACAAGAGGTTATCTATTGCTGTAAATTGGATTGCCTGTATAAACAGCAGCATAATTTATTTAGAGTTAGGTCTAAAAGACTTGGAAAAGAACAGTGGAAGAACAAGAAGAGGATTGTAAAGAGAAAAGAGGTACAGAGAATGCAGCTGCACTTTTGTACAAGTAACTGATGTAACTCATATAATGACATATTTCAATACAGCAGAATTTTTGTGTTTTAACCACTGGCAATGTAGAGAGCTGGGGACCCAGCATTTCAGTAGAGGCTTTAAACTTATATGTTAGGGCTGTTAAAAAATGCCTATTTTATATCTTAAACCAATCATATTTAATAAATACATAAAATCAATCACCACCTCCCTCTGCTGATCTGTGAATATTCATCCTTACACTTCTTCCCCAGATGACTTGGGAAAATGACAATGTGGCTTTGAAATGGGAATATATACTTGCTTTTTCAAAGTCAGTAACATCTATTTAATGTTCAGTGTACACTCAGTTACTGAAAGGAATGTTGTGGGCAGCCTCCTTGCTTGCAGCCGTGGTGATGGCACGAGAGGCACACACAGGTGCCCCTGCACTGCTCCCTCCTGGCTTCTGCAGGGTTAAAATAAGACCACATTTCTGTCTTTCTGTAGAGATTACTCAGATGAACAAAAGTATAATTTATACCAACACAAACAAGGTAAATTATGTTTAAAATCGATAGCATGTATCACTGGAGTAACTCAACAGAAAGGCAGTGCAACTTGCTCAGGAATACAAGGACCTTTTTGTGTGTGAATAGAATAGTTTTAACTTCTTTATTCAGTTGATCTAAAATATTTTTTAGTTTCTCTTATATTTAATTAGCATTTAAATACTTGTTGAAAATGATGTGGTTATTTTAGTAAAATGTATCCCTTTAACTACTTTAACGAAAATGTGGGGAGGGTTTCTTATGTTTAAATAGACTCCTTTACAAGAACAGTTATCATTTTATTAGAGGTTAGTTTGTTGCATGTAATATGTACCTTGATTTTTTTTAATCTTGACTGTTGATTTTTACAGACCAAATCTGTCACTTTGGTAAGGAAGATGTTTTATTTAATCTCCAGTCTTTAATGCAGCCCTCTGAAAGACAGACCTCTTTGAGTGCAAGGTTCGTTGTCATGTTGCTGGTGTGTGTTTCTGACCAGAATGCAAAGTAGCTTGAATCCATACATTCTTTTTTTCCTGTACTGGGATAGCTGCCAAATCTATGTCAGCGATTAACTTCTGAATGTGTCAGCTGTAACAAATACAGTTCATTGTTTCTTGACTAGTTAACAGCTAGTTTAAAAGGCAGGAACAGCCTCAAATGAAAGGGAAGTACTGTACATTTTGTATCTAAAATCCTCAGGCTCTTAAAACCACTGGGAAAAAAAGAAAATTAAAAACCAATTCTTGGAGGGATTTTTAGGTAGTTAAAAATATTTAGCTGATTCTATAGGTCAAAATATTCCAGATAACTGGATAATGGCATTACCTGACAAACTTATGGTCAGTTAAAGGTAATTTTCAATAAAGGGTTACATCATTCAATATCTGAGCTTCTGTTTCACTTGTTTGTAAAGCAAAACACCAACTCCCCTTTTCCTCCTTCCATCTCCCCCCATTGCCCCACCCCCCCAAAGAAAAAAATTCCTACAAGAAATCTCTCTTGAACTGTTAGAATAATATTTGAGACAGTAGTTGGAAAAAAGATGTCACAAGAAAGGAAAAAAAAATTGAAATAACTTACTTGGAGAACCGGAGAATATGGGGATTATCTAAAATGAAGTGCAAAATCAATTTAGAGGAGTGCAATAATAATACTCTTCCTCTTCACAGACATGCATGTTCTAATTATTGATGTTTGGGATTTCTTAAGTTTGCAGCTATAAAGTTACAATGTAATATTCATATTTTGCCTGTATTGTTTTTGGTAATTTTCCTCTGCAAATGAAATGGGAATGGTTTGCTGTGAACATTTAAAAGCCACTGTGTATTTAATTAGTTCTTTAAGCTTCATGTAGCCCTCTTCTTTTCCAAGTTTTAAATCAGTTAGACCAGCAGAAACGTTTTGCTGTTCAAACTGCAGTTTTAGTATATGTATGACATATTTTGCTATAATTTTCTCTTAAAAGGTGTATTTTTGTATATTCTGTCTTGTTGAGCTCAGCATGAAGATAGTGGTAGTAAATGAAGACAAAAAGGGCTGTTGTAACAGGTGTCATATTCAATTTCTTGTGTAAGAGGGCAGATTCAGTTTTTTTCTTACAGTGTTGACAGGTGATAAAGCTTTGCTGAGATGCAGAATTATTCTCTTTTACTAGTTCGTTTGAGCACTATTATTTTTAGATTGCAGCAAGTGAAAGTTTTGAATGTCCTATTAGGCAGAGCAGAGAAGAGGAAGCCGTGCAATGACATGTCAGTAATTTACCAACAGAAGGAAATCTATACTGTTATACAGCTATAAAAACCCCCTCTGGAAAACACCAATTGGGATCATACTGAGCAGGTGGTTTGAGTAAGTGGTTGGCAGCAAGCTGGACTGCTAGGTGAATTTTTAAATATGAGGAAAGTTGAGGAAGAGTCTACCATTTCTTAACTTCTGTAAAATAAGTTGTGTACGTTAAGAGAGTGAAGTAGGGAGGGGAATGGTCTTTGCATAGCTGGAAATTTCTAGACTTTCCTTACAGATTTGTGGAAAGGAATCTTACCTCTCAACACAGTGCCAGTGATGCAGCCTATGGAGAGAGGAATACTCAAACATGTAACGTGCAGATTGTGAATCCCAGACCCTCAGCACTTGTTCCTCCTGCTCTGTGCCATCCCCACACTCATTCCCATAATTTCCTTCTTACACAGGAGGGCTGTTTCATTTCAAAGGACTTCAGGCAGTGCTTTCCCCTATGCACAAGTCAGAATGTCTTATCTTTGTAATGCATAATTGCCTGTATCTGTAGAACAGTGGATGTGACTCACCAGCAGGATTTGTTTGTCTATCCTTAACTTAGTGTGTATGATAAAAACAAGAGTGGCACTCTGTCTCTCTCCTTCCACCCCCTCCTTTCTCTTCTCCTTCTCCCTTCTGGTGGGAGACCTGTCAGCCTTAGGGAAAAAAGCCAATTTTCAGATACCTAAGTAAAAAAATCTAGTAATTATCATCTGATATGCAAACGGTCTTTAACTCAAGTTATACATTTACAGCTCAGATCTTTCTGAAATCTCAATCACTCCCACCATAATTTCCTGATGTTACTTTTAGTAACTCTTCTTGAGCTTGTTGGTGATGGTAGAACACATTCTGAGCTTATCTTATGCATTCTTGAATCCAAGATCTTTTAAATTCATTATTATAATATTAAAATCAACATTCATTATGCCAAGATTTTGTATGGAGGGGAAGGAGGTGTTAAAAAAGGCCAAGAAAAAAAATATGGCAAGGGATAATAATAGAAATTATGTATTTTTGTGTAAAAGATATCTGGCCAGTACAGGTTTGCTGTTCTTGCACAAGTAGTGTGCAAGGCTCTGTGTAACTATAGCCTATAGTCTCATATATCTGAAAAATAGAAGTAATTTTTATTTAGTTGCACCATTTTCCCATATTCTGATGAAATCTGTTCTTTTAATATTGTTTTCAATTCGTTTTTAGGAATAAGTGTTCATGCAAGATAAGAAAGGGTATCAGGACATGTGAGAAAATAGGTTTGTTTACTCCAGAGTGGAGAGGGAATATATTTGGAGTCTTTAACAATTCAAGAGTGGCAAGTGGAAGGAAAGAGAATTATTCTGTTGTTGAAGTGTGTGCTTGGTGAAGGAAAAAATGAGTTTGAGCTGACTAAACAGCTTTAGTCTAAAAATGTAAAGATTATTCTGTCCATAAGAGTGAAGAAAATTGGAAAAGTCTTAAAAAAATATTTGTATAAAATAAAGTGATTTTAAGGGGGTAAATGGATTTGAGGGTGATGTTGTAATGCTGTGCCTACAGAAGGATGCTGGGATCTTTTACTCCAAAAGTGCGGTTCTCTTATTTTTTTTTTTTTTTTTTTTTTTTTGTTTTTGGAATTAAACCTTGAAATTTCTTCTATAAGTCTGTATTTGGTAAATTAAAAAGTGTACTGAAATTAGCTCTTTAATATTTAAAATAATTCATTATAAATATTAACATCTGTTCAGGAAATTTTCTAAAATTGCAGGTGTGTAAAATCTATGCAAGGATTTATCATGCAATGAGAATCCATCTCAGTTTTCACTTATTTCATATTCTCATTATGGATTAGTGATAATTAAGTCCAAAATTTGAGATGAAAAATAGGCAACATTTCACAAGTGCTTTGAAATACAACTGTAGTGTCCATTATTGTACACACAAAAAATGGTTTCTAAATGCTTTGACTTCACAAAATAAGTAGCAATTTTCAAACAGTGGAAGAAAATAGAAATTATGGCTATTAGAAAAACAGAAGCATTAACATTTTGTGGAACTGACAAACACTGTTCTGGGTATGTTTAAAAAAGAATCTGGTGTTTAGAGAAGTCCTAATAAGTTTTGCCAAACTGTTACTGAAAATATGAAATGATCAGTATTTTTACTCTCTGCAGAGGAGACCTTAAAAAGACCTTCTCCTCTTGAAGAGAATTTTACTTGTGACTTTTATATGCTTTTAAATAATAAATGAGAAGACAAATTTCTGCCTTTTTCCTATGGTTATGTCATTCATTTAGTTAATGTGGTTGGCTTTTTTCTGGCCTTACCAGTCAGCAGAGAAGGCTAGATATGCATAAGAGGGGCAAAGATTCTCCTAAATGTGCTCTATTTATGGTTTCAATTAATGCTGTAGAAGCAACTGTGCCTAAGAAAAAAAAAAGAGAATCATAGTGCCAGCAAATAACTTACATTCAACATGTCAAAGTCTAGTTCCACACATTCCTTGAAAAGAAAGGACAAATGGAAAGAGTCTGGAATGTTTCATATCCTCTCTTATGAAACAGCAGTATCCTTGACAGGATATGCTTCAAAATTTTTGAATTTAAAAAACTTTTTTTTTCTTTTATTTGTAAGTACTCTGCCACGTAAATCTCAGTTGTTTAGGCCTTAGTTTAAAATTATATTGCTCTGTTATTTAGATTTTAAAATTTACCACAAAAAAAAAATCATACAATATTGGTCACATTTTTCCAATCAGATACATCTGATGAATATCAGTGTAATCGATGGGGGAAAGACATTTATTCCAATATTAATATTCAGTTCATATGATTTGGAAGTGTATCAAGCTCTCCACGTATATATCAAAGTACATAATGTATTTGTAATTTTAGTTTGTGGAAGAGAATGTTTTTCAGTCATTTATTCCCATTTCTGTTAAATCCTTTCTGCCACCTAATAATTGCTTGAATGTGTTTTGTGTGATCATAAAACTTGGACCCTTGTATTCCATCAGAAGATGTGGATGAAGCTTTGTGAGGTACGTGAGCTCATACAGGTTTAGAGGGTGCTAATTTCTTCCTGCCTCCATGTAACTGCTCTTGCAATTTCTATACATATTATCCTAGTATTTAATGCAGCCTAATTGTTCTCAAGTTTTTGGAAACACCTGGCTTCTATTTGTGGTCCTTGTTTAAATGTTTTTCCAGTCTTGCATTAAATCATTAAATGGCATCATAACTCTGCTTTAATATGTCCTTAGTTGATACATCTCATCAATAATTCCCTATTAGAACACAATCTTTAGCTTTTTGCAGAACACTAACCACAGGATTTCCACCTGTATTCCCTGAACAGGTCTGGCTAAGTGCAGTTCAGTGAAGGCTTGTAATTTAGAAATAAAGCATTGCTTTTAAAAACACCTCTGAAACAATTTTCACTTTGCTACTTTATTCTTCATTGTATGACATATTAAATCTTGTGTCAGAGGAATATAAATGAATCAAAATACTTGTGCTGTGTTTTTTTTTTCTTTGCTTGCAATGTCTTAATTCTAAGATTTTAAAAAAGGTAACGAAGTATAATTTAAAAGATTTCATATCTCTTATGATATCAATACATTTTATACTTATGATATCAATACATTTTATACTTTGCTCTCTAACTAGAGAGGAAATTTTATGTCACAAATTAAATCAAAAAGAATATTCTTGACTACATACTATGAAAAAAAGTATTTAAAGCAGACGTTTCTATTGCAATTACATATGAAGATGATATTTTTTTTTTTAAAGTACTGAAGAACTAAACCAAATCAAAAGTTCAATGAAGAATAAGGAATGACATTCTAGATCTGAAGAAAAGAATGCCTACTTTTAGGTCTTGTGTAATACTAAATATCTGAAAAATTATGTAGATCCACAGACAGACACATAAAATTAACAGACCTTTTTCCCAGGGGAAACCATCCCCTGGGATTTCTTTGCAATGCAATTTGTATTAGAGCTAAATTAGAGGTTTGGTTCTTGTAATTTTGTTTTGACATACAGCTAATTACGAACTTCTCCACCAACTGAACTCCATATGATCTTCTTGATTGCAAGTCTACTGGTGTCTGCCCTTGGACAAGGGTGTAGTTTGTGTGGTTTAGGTACTGTAGTGTCTTTGGCTGGGGACAACTGGAGGGTCAAGTGATGGATGATGCAGTGCCTGCCTTGTTCTCAGCCTGCTTTTCTCCATTATCTACATCCAGCAAGGGCTTAAGGGTGAAAGAATGCTTGCTCTTCTAGTGCCATGATCATTTTTGCCTTTTCTTTTTATATACCTTTGAGGTTTGCTCAGCACCCTTAACATGCATACTTGTAATTCTAGTATTGTAGCATAGTCCTAATATTCTACTAAGCCAGAAGACCAAACACCCTAAAGACCTCACCACTGGAGACCGGGAAGCCTTACACTATCTTGAAAAACCCAGATTCCCTCTAAAACATATCCTGTGAACTCAGATGAGGCTCATCTTGGGAGGAGCAGTTTAGAATAGAGAGATGCCATACTATTCATTCAAGCCTCTCATTGGGGCACCTTTATTAGATATGCTAATTTGCAAAGTCTATAAAATTATATATGCAATTACCATGTGCATGCATTTCAGCGTATTCCACCTTAATGAATTATTGTGCCATAAAGATCCTTATTGAATACCAAAGCAAAAACCCTTTATCCCTTAACCATGCCTGACTCTTAATTCTAGGACCAAAGAAAAGAAATCACTTCCTATTACCTAAAGCAGGGTGGTGTTTGTGAGTGGATTGCACTGCTAGTTTAGAACATAAAAAGGGCAGGATGACTCTACTATATTGTCCAAATGTTGTATTTGCCTATCTCTTTTTGTAAAGCTGTTTGTAGTTCCCTTAAAAGATGTGAAGATGTGCAAGTGGCATGGCAGACCCTAAAGGAAATAATGTGCTGTTCCCCTAATCTGTCTCTGTGAAGAGAGCAGCCATGTATTGTCTTTGACAATCAGGTTTTTTACTTCTATCACTTAAAACATGCATTTGTCTGGTATCTGTTGGATATATTCAAGAAGCCGCAGTTCTGTGTTCTGCCTCCTGACCCAATTGCCTCAAATTACTTTGTCTTTTGTTTGTGTTAAGCAGTTACTCACATACACACACTGATGAAAGAGTGTAACACTGCAGGATTGTGTTTGAGCTGGTCTCTGGTTGGATGACTGCTGCTGAGCCTTTATAATGGATTTCTGTATGAATTTATGATTTTTTAAGATCAAATCTATGAGGATTTTTCAGAATATTTTTTATCAAGTTTTGGACTCTCTATGTTAATGTTAGTGGTAGATATGAGGTATATATCCTAGTTAATTCAGAGTTTGGGTTTTTTTTTCCCTCAACTGGTTAATTTACAGTAAAAATTTTATGTTATGAAAGTTCCTCCCACTGTCTCTGTACATAAATAGGTTTCTTATTAAATTATCTCCACCTGGTGGCAGCATGTCATAGCTAGCAAGGGAGTAACAAGCAGAACTGGAGCATTTTTTAATTTAACAGAAACATAACATCAAAGCTAGTTAAATCAGATGAGTCATTTATTGCTTAAAAAACCCTGTAAATATGCATGAAATATTTTATAGCTGAATGTGGTGTCTCATATGTAATTGGATCTCTAACTGATAAGTATCCTATTCCTTCAAAATGCAAGTTGATTGCCATGAGTTCTGTTGGCACAATTGTATTAATGTCTGCATTGCTTTCCTTAAGAAGAACAATGCAGATATTTTGATGGGGAAAGCCAACATTCAAGACTGTTCAGCATATCTCTTCTGCTTATTCTTGTAGTTATAAAAAATGGATTAGGCTGTGCAGCGTTTGCACAATGTGTTTTCTTGGAGCAAGTTTTTGTAGTCTGTTGCAAAGAAACGCTCTGTGCTGAAGTGCTGAATTGCCACTTTTTCTCGGTGAAGAAAGGAAACGTTTTCAGAACAATAAGCGGAGTATCAACAGTATTTTATGAAAAGACTTAAGGTAAGTTCTTAAAAATAGGTTTTAATATCACAGTTGTCCAAACAAGGTTTACATATGAAGCACTACGCAAGCAATTCCATATGATTTGAAAAAAAAATCCTATGTATGATTAAGATAGCATAACATAACAAGTAACATAATTACTTGTTTATACACAATTGGGTGGTCTTTTATGTTTTACATATAAGGTCATCTCTTAAATGTTACACATTTACATCTCCATCTTATATTTCAAGAGTATCCCATAGTGATTCTTAGGGTTCATTTGGAAAGATTAGAGATTGTGTATTTTCAGAAAATTCCTTTAACTTAAGGAAGCCACTGCGTGCTTAGATTGTGTAAGGTGGTTTAACCAGCTGCAATCTTGTATGAAATATGCTTTTAACATCAGGGGAGATTTTAAAGGCAGTGGTTATGTCTTTTCTGTGGAAAATATTTAGATTTGGGATTAAAAAAAAAGTAGTAAACATGGGTTTAGTTACTATAGCCTGAAATGACAATGATCATGAAAACTGAACTTTGATTTTTTTTTTTTCTTCCCCTAACTAAAAAATAAGTCAAAACAGTTCACCAAGAGCCAATTAACAGCGGATAACTTGTCATAAGTCATGTGGTTTTGTATTAAAGTTTATGAATACATTTGTTTATATGTAGTGTCATTTGACATCTGTTACTTTAACAAACTTTGAATCAAATAGTCCAATTTTTTTAATTTATGGTTTTGGTTTTTTTTTAAATAGACCTCTGGGTTCCTTTGAAAAGGAAAAGTAAGCCTTTTTATTGTTGAGTTTAAATTTAACATGGTACTTTGTTGAACAGTGCAATTATTTTGATATAACTGTTTACATCATATTCTGTCTTATGATGAGTTCTTTAGTGCTTTAAACACAACCATAGAAAACTTAAAGCTTGAGAATCTCCTGTGGAAAAACTAAAAACTCGTTTAGTTTAGGTTGCTTTTTTTCTTTGACTGGGTTTTTTAACAGGAAAATTAAAAAGCATAGAATAGGCTGACACCAAACTAAAGGAAGTTTGTATCTTTGTGGCAAAACCCATGCTCTATTCTCAGATATTTACTTGATGTGTGCTTGTCTCTTTATGGGGTCTTTTTTATAGTTAAAATACTGCTCATATATTCCTTTCAGGTGAGAACTACAGAATTTACCTTTGCTAAAGTCCTCTTAGGCTTAATGGGCCACAGAAATCGTTATCAATAAGCACCAAATAGGAAGAAAAAGGGACACAAGGAGTTAATGCATCACTTCTTTTCATTGAGTCTTAAAATTCTTCAGTCTTAAAAAGGTTGTGCTCACCTTGTTTTTCTCTTGTGTGAGGTGCATAAAATATGAATTCAGGGAAGGAAGGAAGAAGGGCAAAGAATCCCAGCCAAGCAAATTATATTTACATAGCTGAGCAACCAATCTCTCTTATAAGACATAAATATGGGAATATTATATTGATTTGTCATACTGAACTAATCTAATAAAATTGGCTGAGGCAAAGTTTCTACTAGGATTTTTTTCTTTGTATATTGAGCTTTTGTGTGGAAAAAGGATTCCATTTTTCTTTGATCCATCAAGGAGTTTCAAGGCTGAAAATAGATTTCTGAACCTAATAATACATTTCTAGTTATTACTTAAGAGCTATAAAACTGAAATTCACCTAAAAAGAGATTAGATGCTAATTTAATCTTCTTTCTTGGTTTACTTTTTAGCATATGTCAGCCTGTTGAGCTGACCAGCTCTGATGAGATCAGGTAGTATAAGCTTCAGGGTAACTAATATGAAAAAACTGTCATTAAAGAAAGTGAAATTTAAGCACTGAAGAATTTCCTGCTTTACTAATTGCAAACTTTTTTATTATTATTATAAAAAACTATCACTACTGTTAGCTTTTTCAATCCTGTTGATAAAAAGAGAAGCATTGAAGGTTTGGGGAAAGGTCAGATTTGCCTTACAGAACTCTAGCTGGAAATATTGTGTTTAAAGCAACTGCTAAGATCTTTCCATACTCTTCAGATAATCAGACTACAAGTTGATGATTTTCTCTTAGAAGATTATACCATTTGTAAGTTCAGTGATTTTTGTTGTCCATCTGGGAAAGCCAAGGAAGCTTCTCCATTGTTCCTTGCTCTTGTTCCTCACCTTGGGGGTGAAAGGACATAGCCCAAAGAAGCTGCCTTCTCTCTTGTTGTGCATTAGAGGGAATAAGGACCCAGGACTAGGGAAGTGTGAACATCCTGCTGGGGAAAACAGGGTGTCAAGCCCCTGTCTAGTAATATCTGTGCCAGTTTAGATGCTCTTGGAAATTTTATCCTCATTGGCATTTCTTTAACGAGACACAAAAGGTGCAGTTTAGATGGCGTTGAAAGCCTTCAATGCAGGTATCAAACATTAATGTTTTGGTGAGTGTTTGAACTGATATAGGTTATGTCCAGATTTCAGGCAGAGGAGAATCATTCAGGATGACCCAAACAAATGAGCTGGAGAAAAGGGTTACATCCCTGAGATATTTTAGAGGAATGGGACAATGTGATAACCAGAACATTCATTTCTGAGTGGGCAGCTCACCCTGTTGATTAGGCTGGGTTTTGTCTGCCAGGCTTTGCAGCTTGGCCTGAAGGGTACAGGCTGTATATGGTGGGAGCCACCCTTGGCCTGTGCTCTCAGGAGATGCTCAACTGCAAGGACTTGGATAATAGGAATGAGTTCTTCCCCTGAAGGGTGGTCAGGCACTGGAACAGGCTCCCCAGGGAGCAGCTACAGCCCCGAGGCTGCCAGAGCTCAAGGAACATTTGGACAATGCTTTCAGGGACAGGGTGGGATTGCTGGACTGTCCTGTGCAGGGCCAGGAGCTGGACTCAGTGATCCTTGGTGGTCCCTTCCAACACAGCATATTCTGATTTCCTAAAGGAAGCCTGTGGCTTCCTACTTTCTTCTGCACAGCTCCATATCTTGAGCCTCACTCACGGCTCAGTAGAGTTTATTTTGGCAGAATCAGTGTTGTGTGGCGTTGTGTGGTGTGCAGATTTTGTTTGGTTGGTGTTTTGGGGAGTGGTTGATAGCGTGTTTTTCTCTGTGTGAATTCACAGTGCTGAGAGATATCAAGACTTGTTTGTATTTTATTTTGCTGCTTGCTATGTTGAGGAAAGAAAACCAAGGAAATTCTGAAAGGAGAGTCATCAAAGTAGACTCAATGATAGATTCATTGAGATACTTGAAATTTTTGTTAATGTAAGCCAAACAACTATTAGGTTAATACTTGAAAAAAAAATTGTAGCAAATAAATACATATTCTCTAGTACTTATAACTTAATCCTTCTTAAAAATTGACTAGAAATGCATTCTATCAGTTGTTACAACATCTGAAGTAGTTGAATAAAGAGTATTTAAATTCCTTTCTTTCGGATAGATGCAAATACATCAAATAGTGTGCATTTGAGAGATTGTGAAGTATTTATGAAACATGAAAATAAAAAAAATATAACCCTTCTGGAACTGGCTTGAGAATCTCATTATATAATACTTCAGTAGCTATGTACTTTAATACTTCTGGCCACTTCACTCTCAATTGACTCTAATATCTGCTATAAATTGCACTGAATTTCTAGGCTCTTTTCTTAGCAATTTTGTTACTGTTTAAAGTGAAAGTGACTTTTTCAAAGCCTTTTTGTACTGATTTTTTCTTGAAGTACCTTATTTTTAAATTATTTTTTATTTTCCTGTTCAACTATTTTAATCTGAGCTAATCTGTGAAAAAGGGGTAGGCCTATGAAAGCAAGGAATTTTTTAGGGTGAGAACAAAAAATATGATCAAACAACTATAATGTTTGAAGTCATGTTCTTGCTTCTCCTGTACAGGGAACATGCATCCAATTGAGTTGGTAATGGAACTTGTTCTATAAACTGACTTCTAAGCCCTAAAAACATTTATTTATATGTTCTAAGTAGGCTGTGAACATATGGATTCTCTTTGCAGAGGCCTGCTTAGAATGGACTTTAATAAATTTCCTATGATGTGACATGGAATTTTGGTTCTCCACATTGCCATTCATTTCAATATTGAAAAAATTCAAAGACTCCAAACAGCTGAGTGTTTATAAAGTGATATGTCTTTACCTATGCACTTGCTGCTACCTCCAAAAAGAGCCATATATCAAATTTATTTCAAGATATATTAGGATGGTATATCATATGGTTTAGGAGCTCTAAGATATCACTACATCACTGTTGATATTTAAGGAATTCATTCTACTTGTACAGTAATTAAGGCTGATTCATAGGCTGGCGCTAAAAAAGGAAACATACAAAATATAACTGCAGGAACCAACTCCTCTTTTTTTCTTTTATTTCTTACTGTGGCATATGCTGTCTAGCAGTCTTTGTAGATATCTTAGTATTTAATAATTTCTTAGAGAGCAAAATCTTAATAGATGTAATATTTTTATAATTATGGTTATATAGCCCCTATTAAAAATATACATTGCATTTTTCAAGTCAAAACAGGACAATGAGGTAAAATTTTGCATTTCCATTTGTTTACTGACAGAGTAAAACTAGGACTGCTGGTTTATTGCTGAGGTTGCCAGGACGTTTTCATCTGGGGGAACTGAATCCATACTATGTCAGAAAGACAGATGAACTCTTAAACACTCAATTGCTTTTCTGGTGGCTCTCAATCTTGGAGTTCATCCAAGTGTATTTCATGGTGTGTCTCTATATAGTGCTGGCACTTGGGTACTTTGAGTTGAAACAAAGTTTTTTTTAATCCCTGTAATAACACCAATATTAATGTGAAGCACTAAGGAGTTTGTTCCTAATTTTATATCCTTAACAAGGTGTGTAAATTTTTCTGGTCAGGATTCATTAAGAATATATCCAGTATTGAAATTTAGCAGCTACCTTATTTTAGAGAGGTTAGAGTGTACCCTTAATAAGACTGAAATTTCGACTGCCTTTCAAAAGCCTCTCTGCACTTCTGGAAAAGTTAGAAACTGTTGATTTTTAACAAAAGTCAGTGATGTGCAACTTCTTAATTTAAATGGATATCTTGGGGATTACACTGAATACCTAAAACTCATGTTTGTGTTCTGTACTCATTTTGAAATCCTTTCTGTATTGCTTACATATGTGAAGCTGCTATTTGACTTTGTTCCCCTTTTGCTTCTCTGTACCAATTACAGTTATATTTGTGATGCAGTAAAACTAAGAATGGCTTAAAATTAAAGCTGCAGCTCAGTGTTGCACCATTTTATCACTAAGTAAAATTCTGTGTGGTCTTATGGGGTAATTGCTGTAGGTTTGAGGGGATTTTGGCATTTTGTTTAATTTTTGGTTTGGTTTTTTTATTTATTTATTTATTTATTTTTAAGGTACATACAATAGATTTCTTCTACATTGTAGTGATTATGAAGGTTTTAAAAATTAATCATTTGACTTTTGAATCCTTTAATTCCAACATGAGTAATTTAAAAGTATGATACTGGGATCATCTGAAAATGATTGTGTGCACATACTGTAATGTTTATTAGGACTTCTTTCATCATATGATCTCACCTACATCCAGGAAGTAAAGCATATACTACTTTATACATTTGTGATCAAATTGAGGTAGTCATACTCTTGTTCACTTGGCAAAAAAGCTAAATTGCTGAGTTACAGCTCTCTGTTAATTTTCACTGCATGCAGAAAAAGAATTATTCCTATTTTTTCCAATGACAGGAAGTCATTAAACTTCCAGTCTGTTTGCATGATTAGTTTGAGGCTGAAAAATATCCGTATATCTATTTCTAGTTGGAAATGAGCAGTGGTCAGCTCAATATTTGAATAAGATCTTTCTTTAATGTACTCAAAATGTTCTAATCTTCCATCAGTCACAATAATGGAAAAATAGTTCAAGAGGAAATAATGGAAAAAGGTCTGAGAGTACAAAATATGGTAGTTTTTTATATCTCTGGATAGATTGTAGGGAATATAGCTAAAAGATATTTCTAGACTCAACAGAAGCCTTTTCAGAACAGAAAATAAGTATGTAGTATGTCACAAATATGATGTTCAGCTGTATAGAAAAGGAAAAAAAAATCTCTACCTGGCATGTACTCAAATCCCCAAGGTTAAATAAATTTTCTTTTAAAATGTGACCTTTGTTAACTTGTTCTTATAGCTTGGGGGTTTTTGGATTTTGTTTTGGTTTGTTGGTTTTTAATTACAAATATTTCCTTACTGTCATAGAATATACCACTGATTTTTATCATAAACTGTAGTAATAATAAATTTTTTAAAATGCTCAGTTCCATGATTCCACATATGGATGCTACTAGTTGCATCTATAGCAGTGTTAGGACTATGCAGAGATGATTCTTTGTTGACATCTTTTTAGTTTTATAAAACGGGATGTGTGTATGTCTGAGCAGAAATAATCAGAGGGACTAAGAAAAAGACAAGTATCACCATATTGCATTTATACAGTTTCTGTTTTATTGTAAAACATTCTTGCAGGTTTTGGATAGCTCTCTGTGCATATACAGATTTATGTAATTCTTATATGTTTTTTACTTAGTAAGGTGAAGCCTGTAATGGTAGCCAAAATAAAAGCAATTTTTGAGAGTTCAAATTTCTAATTTCTCAGACTGAATTCAATAAATTAAACAAGCCCCATATGTTTTAAGGCTGATCCATTTGATGAGAGAGTTTATCTCTTCAAGGAAGGGAATAAGACTTTTATTTTCTCATCCTCATATGGGTCAGGAAAATGCTTCTCTTAGTTGTGAGCTTCTGTTTACAACTGTGAGACATCACCCACTTCCTACAAGAATTCAGATAATAAATTCAGATTTATTCCTTTCCCCAGCCTCAGGGATGCTGCCAAACATTAAGTTTGGTCTGTGTGACTTTTGAATGGAGAAATTCTAAAATTTCAACTGGTTGATAAAGAACTTGAGATCAAATAAATGCCAATAAGGCAATAGAGGCATAAGAGAACACACATCTAAAAGTTCTAGTGTGAAAAGAGAGCTGCTGAATGAAAGTGTTAAGAAATTGTATTAATTGATCATAATTTTACTGAAAATTATGTGTTAAGGAGTAGGATGGATTAGGAATGCTTTAATTGAAGTGTCTGTAAGAAGCAGATCACAGAATCACAGAATGGTTTGGGTTGGAAGGGACCTTAAAGATCATCTAGTTCCAACACTTTTGTCATGGGCAAGGACATCTTCCACTGGACCAGGCTGCTCCAAGCCCCATCTAACCTGGCCTTGAATGCTTCCAGGGATGGGGCAGCCACAGCTTCTCTGGGAAACCTATGCTAGTGCCTCACCAATCGCACAGTAAAGAATTTTTTCCTACTATCTAATCTAAACCCACTCTCTGTCAGTTTGAAGCCATTCCCCCTTGTCACTCCAGACCCTTGTAAACAGCCTCTACATCTTTCCTGTAGGCTTCCTTCAGGTACTGGAAGGCCATGATTAGGCCACCCCAGAGCCTTCTCTTCTGCAGCCTGAACAATCCCAGCTCTCCCAGCCTTTCCTCCCAGCAGAGCTGCTCCATCCCTCTGATCCCCTTGGTGCCTCCTCTGGGCTGGCTCCAGCAGGTCCCTGTCCTTCCTGTGCTGGCCCCAGAGCTGATGCAGCCCTGCAGATGGGGTCTCAAAAAAAAAAAAATTTTGTTGCTATTCAACAACTGCAGAAGGGTCTGGAAAAGAGGGAGCCTGTATGGTAGATGGTATTATAGTTCACAATGCTAGGCAGAACAACAATCTGATGAGAAACTATTAGAACCTCTTAAATCCTAAAACTGAAAATAGTGGTTAGTATAAAAATGTTCCTTATTTCCTTCCTTTAAAATCCTGGGCTATGGAGTTTTCTCTAGCTATGCTTTTACAATGTTTAATAAAAATATGAAAAAATTAAATGCAAAGATCATGGAAAAGTTGCTTACTCTGATGAAATTCAAGGCTGTATTTATCAAGAATCTCCAGTTGCTCTATTTTTGGCTTGTTTTTTTTTTTTCCACTGATGTGATGACCCCAAGTAGTCTTGCTTCTTTATCTTTGCATTTACTTTTGTGTGCTTTGCTGGTATGGAGAAGTATCTGCCAGAGGAGTTCCCTGCCTGTTCTGCTTAAAGTGCTGCTCTGGAGGCAGACTTACTTTCCATCTCTCAATGCAGTAGGAGGCCCAAATATACAAGTTTACTCTCCTATAAATAAGCCTCCAAACCTCTTAATTTTATTGTCTCTTTAGTGTAATTATTTAATAGAGCAACATCACAATGCTTTATACTGGACAGCATGTTGTAGCTGAGAGAAACGTGAATGAAAATAAGCTTAGGAAATTTTTAAAATATGAGATAATTTACATGCCATAAGGATTTTTCCATATGTCCAGAGCAAGTATTTAGTTCTAAAATTTATGCAATCTTTTTGTAGAACTTTTTATGATCGCAATGTTACAGCTTTTCTTTTGGATCCTGTTACTCTGCAGAGATTAAAACATGAGAAATATAGAATGCTCCCTTGAAGATTCTGTTAGCTGTTTTTATTTTTCTTGTGTGACTGATGTATTCACAGGTATGCTGAACTTTTAGTTTAGCCCTTTCCAAATTAAAAACTTTGTGATGAAATCAGCAGAAGAGTTGCATGGCATTCACAGAGCCATAGTAAATAATTTATTTTTTTCTTTGATACTTTCTCAGCAAAAACGTGAAGTTCCATCAAAAGACATGATTTCAGTGACAGAAATACAGTCTTTGGATTGACTGCTCCTGAAATGTAATTTTGTGTATCAAGCAAATGTCAAGAGAAATAAAAGTTATGTTCAGTCTAGACT
The DNA here is from genome assembly GCA_013398075.1 of Notiomystis cincta. Taxonomy (NCBI): domain Eukaryota; kingdom Metazoa; phylum Chordata; class Aves; order Passeriformes; family Notiomystidae; genus Notiomystis; species Notiomystis cincta. The sequence goes on along the minus strand of VZRX01018589.1, from coordinate 126,279 downwards.
TAACTTTTGACAGTAGTTTCAGAATAAATCTTTGAGATGAGTTGCAAATTCTCACTCCACCTAATGCTGACACATGGAATCGAAGAATTATGTTCATTAATCTTTTTTTTTCTGTGTTGCTGTAGAACTTCCATTGTAATAATATGATCTTAAAATGTATGTAACAGGCTTTTCTCTTTTTTCTTCTGTGGGGAGCTGTCTCAAAATGTGGATGTAAGACCTAGGTAATAAAATGTCACTTTAACCTTTGTGCATGATCTCAACAGGATCAGATTTTCTGACTTACTGAATAGTAAGGGTATTTGTAATATGTGTCTGATGCAGAAAAAATGTTACTTTTGACCACATGATGTCTATGAAAATTTATTACACTTAAAAATGGTAACTATAACAAGCTTTTTTGATTTCATCTAAATCAATGTGCTACTACATGTACAGTGTTATGAAATATTTTCAATAATTTTTTATAAAAAATTAAAGTCTCTAACTTGAGATTAACCGTCTGTACTTTGTCTATTGAATTTGAATTTTTATATTTATAATTAGCCCATTAAAAAGATCATGTAAATTAAAATAATTGTTTTTTTTTCTAAATAAAAGTAGAAAATGCAGATGGAGCAAAGATGATTTGCACAATCAGCAGTATTAAAGAAGCAGGCCTTGATTGGAAATGAGTATAAGGACATGCAAAGCAGTTTGAAATGGGATATGCTATTTCTGTTTGTATTCTACTTCCTAGCTACTGTCATATTCTCTCTTTTCCCCTTGGTTAACTATTTGAATCTGTGATTTTTGAACGTAGTATAATCTGTCTTTAGTATTTATCTCCATTCATCTGAAAAGTTGATTAGAAAATTTTAAATATTGAATAAAATTAGACAGTTTTCTAGGGAACTTATCTACTGGTGAACTGACACCTTACCAGAAGACCTGTTTGCAAATATAGAGGATTTTCCTGTTTTAGCTGGATCTTGAGGTTCATTCATCTGTAACAAATTTTTGCTCCTTACTAAGATATTTTCCTTGGCCATGGGATTAATAGGAGCCCTGTCTGGGCCCCCAGGTTCTTTACCCAAGTGTTCAGAGCTTGTAGTCACCTCGGGTCTCCCCTGTCGACGTCAGTGGTCTGCATGAGAATAAGTATCAAAGAGAAGTGGCCTTGAAAACAGATGAGCCTCAGCAATCTCTGCCGTGTCCAAGATATTAATCCCAGGAGAGCAAGTCAATGGGCCAGATCAGGATGTGGGCAACTATCACTGACAGGAGGAGTCCCTCAAGAGACCCATCGGTTCTGCTTTTTTTAGCATTATTTGCTTCATTGCTCAGGTATGGCCAGTCAAAGTGCTTTCCAAACAGAACTTGTTCTAACTTTCCTGTTGCCAGGGCTAATCTTGTACCTGTCAAACAACCAAACTATGCAAGCATTATCTTTCAAGGTTTTTTGGTGTATCAGTCATATTCTGATGTATTCTGTGTTTTTTGTTATAAAGAGATTATGCAATTGATTTTTTTTTTCAATTATTAAACTGATTTTATATCAACCCATGACTTCTAGTTTTGTTTTCCTTGTTCTTCTCCCTGGTGAGGTGAAGGGGCAAGTGAGTGCCTGCAGGGTATGTCATTGTTGACTGAGGTTAAACCATGACAGTTCTTTTTGACCCCCAACATGGGGATCAGAGAGTTCAGATAATGACAGATCTGACCAGAGCATGTTAGAACAAATTTGTTGTAAGCATTCTTTGTGTAGGTTTAGTAGTTGCTGGTCACAATGTTGATTTATTTGCTATCAGACCTGTGCTTGTTCTCAGGGTTAAGACTTGCTGTGTGTGTTCCCTGTGGTGATGTTTATCCTCCATAGGGCCTGAGCTAAGGGTTATCATTTTGTGGTTTGTAGTAGCAAAAAAAGTGATGTGAAGGGCTTGTTATTATAGTATTTCTGGGCATGAAACTACTCTGGCACATTTATTCATTATACCAGTCACCTCTGCGTATCAGGAGTCACCTACTGGGAACTATTAATAATAACACCACTTTTTGCCTTTTCTCCTTGGAGAACCAACTTATGGGGGAGATATGTCCCCTTTTTTTCCTAGGCTGATTAAAGTAGCTTTTGAGAATTTTTAAACACTTTTGAATATCCTTGAAGCAAGCATGGTCCTTTTGCTAGGAACTAGCACATTACTGCATATGGTTCAGGGTTTTTTTAAGGTTAAACTACTAATTAAGAGCATCAGCCAGAGGTCTGCCCTGAGGTTGGATATTTATGAGTAGCAGGTCAGGATAGTGTGGGGAAGTACCTAGAACAGTGGGTGCCTCCAGTGTTTTGGAATTTTGCACCTGAATAAGTCTAGAATTTGGAACAACTAGCAAAATATTTGGAAAAAGCGAATCTGGCAATTTCATGTACACAAACAAATCTCTGCAACAGGCTAGGGTCTGGCCCAAGCCTTGCTCAGTGCTTCTCAGTACCCTCCAAGAGAAGAGAAGCTCTCTGGAGCTGATAACAGGATAACAGGCCCTGTAGCTACTCCAGCCCCACTGACAGTCCCTGGAGCTGAGCCACAGAACCAGCATGTTCTGCTGTCATTGTCGCTATTTACAAGAGGAAATGAGAAAAAGCATCACCTTGTTTAGTAACAGAGAACAAGGAGGGCAGAGAAGGAACAGGAGGAACAGACAACAAAGGCTAACCACCATTCCCTGTCCTTGGGTGAGCTGTGGGATATACAAAAAGATTTCAGCTATCATCCCAGTGAACATGTTACCACCGGGCTGCTCTGATGCTCAGATATTTGGGCTAGCAGTTTGGAATGAGAGGTAGAGAAGACAAACAGCTGGGATCACTTTCTAGGGAAGCAGGCATTGACAAAGTAATTGGAGAAGTGACTCAAGTCCTTAACCTCTGGAAGTGATCCTATCAATCAGGAGGAAAAGGTTTCCCTCCAAGGAAGATTATATGTTTGCCCAGGAAAATGGACTGCACAGAGAAAGGTATCCAATAAATAGGGGAATTAGCCCTGTGAGAGATGGCCTGAACAACACACAGCCAGAGCTCCAGGTGTAGTCCAATCCATGTGATCCATGTGGCAGAAATCTGTACACCATGCCCCACTATCACGTGCCAACCCTCTGGCTACATTGGTCTGGAAGGAGTGCAGTAGCAGCAGTGGATGAAGCTGTTCACCAGCTTGAGGAATACGAATGTACGACAGTATTTCTTCCTCCCTCATCTCAACTGTGGAGAAACTGTGTGATAAACTGTCCTGTGCATTCCAGTAATTCAGAGGAAATATGTCCAACTCCCCACCTGTATGGGCTCGTAGCTCAGTGATTGACTGCAGGTGTCCTTTGGCTCAAAAAATGATACAGAAGGTACTGCCACAGGATACCCTGTGGTTTTACTTGTGGGACCACTGACGGGATGTGAGGAATTGAGATGGAAAGACTGCCTCAGCCCTAGAGGCAGAAGCACATGAATTACAGGGGAAAACAAAAATAAATGGAGGATCTTTGTGGGAAGTTCCTGCTCTGGGGGCCAGTTTCTCTGGCAGTGTGGAAAGGCTGATTTTACTTCTTATTCTATGGAGAGAAGTTTTAATCCACTTTTACAAGAAATAAGTGGAGAATCCTGTGAGATCAGTATTTGAGAGGCCCTGCCTGGTGGATGAGAGGGACAGCCAGATTTACTGGACTGTGTGGATCCCAAGGCCTGGAATGTTGAACCCGCAGGGGCATAAGGCTCTAGTCAATACTGGTGCACAGTGAACCTTAATGCTACCAAGCTATGGAGGGGCAGAACTCAGCAGTCTTTCCAGAGTGACTGGGATCTCAACAGCAGACTCTGTTGGAGATTAAAATCAGCCCAATCATAAAAGAATGGCTGAAATATCCTGTTGTGACTGGCCTAGAGACTGTGAATACTTGGCAGAGACTACCTCAGGAGAGGGTGTTTTAAGGTCCCAAAAAGGCATTGGGTTTTTTGGAATTGCTGCCTTGGAAATGGAGGAAATTAAGCACCTGCCTACCTTGCCTGGTCTTTCAGAGGAGCCTTCTCTTATGGGGTTTTTGAGGGTTGAAGAACAATTCGTGTCGATCACTACCACAGTGGTGCACCAGCAGTAATATCACACTGCCTGAGACTCCCTCGTTCCCATCCATCAGCTGATTCTGTGACTGGAGAGCCAAGGAGTGATCAGCAGTTATTTCATTTTATATCTGAAAGGCTTGCTGACAGTTAGTATGAAAGATACATTTCTAGTTTATCACTGAAACAGCTTCAGGTATTTCCAAAAGTTTACACATGTAATATATAAATGTAATAATAAGGAAAAAATGTCAACCTGACTTTTTAAAATTTTGGATTACTTGTTCACATTAGAATTTGCAGCTTCTTTAATTTAAATGCCAAAAATCCTGTTTCAAGGGACATGTCACAGTAGTGAATTGTCATGTATTAATGGCTATTTGAAAAAAAAAAAAAGAATAATGTTGAAGGGATTTTGGGACTTCTCTAATAGAAGTAATGCAAAGCAGTCAACCATTAAAAACAATTCTACCCAACAAAATAAAACCAAACAACATCTCCCCAAAAAATCTCCTAATGAAAAAGCACACCAAGCTGAACTAAACAAAAGCTACCCAACACCAATTGGTGGTGATAAAATGCAAATCTTAAAAAAAATGGAGAAAGGTATTACAGAATCATAGAGTAGGTCAGGTTGGAAGGGACCACAGAGGATCACCTGGTCTAACCTCCCTGCTCCAGCAGGGTCATCCCAGAGCACACGGCACAGGGTTGTGTCCTAATGGTTCTGGAACATCTCCAGTGAGGGAGACTCCAAACCCTCTTTGGGTGATTTCTTCCAGTGCTGGTCACTGCACAGTAAAAACATTCTCATGTTTATGTGGAACTTCCTGTTCATTAAGATGCCTCTTGTCTTCTGAAATTATAGAAAAGTTCAATGAATGTAAATGTATTTATCTGAAAATCTGGGGTTTTTTTGTTTGTTTGTTTTTTTTTTTTTGTTGTTGTTTTTTTAAATATACACAGTAGCAGGATTGGATTTTAATTTTGATATTTAGACTAATTTACAAAAGAGTGCTATTATTTCAGTTTGAGTTGTCTCATGACTGGAGTTTCCTGAAGGATAGAAAAATCATTTGAGAACTCACAGGGTAATGAAGATGATAAATTTACTTAACTGAAAATGTGTTCATACTGAAGTGTCTGTCATTACAAATAGTGTATGACTGATCTTGAGTCTATCAAAACATCTAATTAGAAATACACATGAACTAGAAGATTCAGTATACATAAGCATTTGGTATGATCTAAATAAAGAGATGAATACAAACAAATACTTAACTTATCTGGCAGTTTTGTGTTCCTTTGTATTTTCTGGTCTCTTAAAGGAAAGCAAACTTTGCATACCAAATTATATCATTGGAATTCTTGAAGAAAATTTTTTGATTGGAGATTAAGATGAATTTACTTCTTCGGTGCAATACCTGAAATTCCTGGGCAACTGGCTGTATGTGGCCCTGCTATAGCATGGAGGCTGGACAAGATGATCTCCAGAGGTCATCTTCAACTTCAGTTGAAATTAGGCTGTGATTTGTAAGGAAGAATGTAACAGTGGTATACCTTCCCCTCAGACCCTTTAAAAAAAATTAAAATAATGATAAAAATTAGAAAAAAATATCTGTGTTTCAAAAGAATCTACTTTCTCTACAGATAATGCTCACATTTTAATGTATTTGTCAACTTTCTATGTTGAAGTTAGTATGCTGAGATGCTATTGCAGCATCTACCTAGCAGCTCCTTCTCGTGCCTTGAAGAAATGGTCTTGCATATCATAACACATTGTTAGGGAGAGTGGAGATGTCAAGGAGGTCCTTGGCTATTTAAGCTGTCATTTGTACTCTATTGGTCACTGAGTCTAGAAGTACATAATGAGTACACAAGCTGCCTGCATAGGAAGACATAAAAGTTATTTTCCATTTTCCCTTCAGCTCACTAACCTTTATCAGAAATAGTAGCAATAAAAAATAGTTTTCATGAAAGAAAGCATTTGTATCAAATTCCCTGAGCAAATACTCTAATAGGTGCAAGTTGCATGCACAACCCCGAATTGAATGTGATTGACCCTATGTATTCTCAGACTGTGAAAAGATTTAAAACCAGAAGAGATAATTGCAGAGTCAAGTTATGGGCTTTATTTAGGTTGTGTTATAGCACCTTTCATTCATGAAGCTGTATAATGTAATGTGTGCAGTGCCTGAAGTCTTGAAAGCATTCAAGCCTTTGGTCTGCACTGCATCCTTGGAGACTAACAAAGGCATAAACCCCTGATACAATGCTAAAAAGTGCAGCTGGGAAGCTGTTTGTTATTGGTGGACATAAAGGTGTTAAGAAAAAGATCTCTTGCTTTTGTTCTGTTCTACAGATGAAATTGCAAAAGGTGAGAAGGGGAGAAGCAAAAGATGAAGGGCAGCTTTTGATGCATCTGACAATACCAGAAGATGCTCTTAATGGGTCTTTCTTTTCATCTTCACAGAAACTGCAGACTTCATAGGTCAGAAACAGAAAAGAAAGAATGGGGTGGGTTAGTGAAAGTGAGGCTGATACCCAGTGGCTGTTATTCTGCTGTTCAGTTAGTGCTGACTCCTGTTTGCTTCATCCAAGTCAGGTTGTACTGCACAATTTCTGTCCATATAGCAAGACGTTCTGTAGGCAGAAAACTTGGCACAACAGGTATATGTTTTGTTCCTGAAGTCTGCAATTTATCTGGCCATAAAAGTGTCCAGTAGGTTTCTGAAATTCATCTTAATTACAGTCAGCGGTGCTTCTTGTTTAAGATAGACTGGCTTCGAGAGAACGTCATCACTGGGGTTTTGTTTTGACAGAAAATTTAAAATCTAATGGCCAGCACACAGTATATAATAAGAGGTCAGTTAATTAATTAATCAGAAAATTAATTAAAAAATACTTAGTCTTTCCACTGTATCTGTTAATCTTCTTAGCTTCCTAGGTAGCGTAGCATCAGTATTTATAGGTGGAAGCACATGCATAATACAAACATATGCACAATGTATTTGCATATCCAACATTTGTTAAATTATACAGCCATTGGTATCTTAAACATACCCAGCAGCAATTCCTGTATGAATACAGTCTTGCACTTAACAATCTTTTTCTATTTCTCTTGCCAGCAGAAATTGTATTAGTTATATCATTCAGTGGAACAGGAGCCTCAATATAAGTATACATATTGTGTTGGTGTGCCCTAAAGACACATATTTGAAAAATAAAGGTTATTTTTTACAGAACAAAAATATAGTTGTGGAAGCAGAGTGGTGGAAAGAGGCTCTCATCGTCTCCCTTATTTCCCTCCATTTTGACTTGTTTACAGTCAATAAGCCCAAAGTAAGCAAACCTTATGAATAGTGTAGTATTTACAAATCATTGGTGCCATTTGAAAGAAAACACAAGCTAAATCATAAATCATCAAATTCCAAGGAAGCATACACTTGTGATCAGCAGCATGTTTGAGAAATAAGGGCTAAAACAAGAGTAGGTTTTTCATAAATTTTCATTCACAGAGGGTAAAAACTGAATTAAGCTAAATCTGTGAATTGAGGGATGACTAATAATTACAGTATTCTTGGGCATAGTATTTTGGGGAAAAAAACACTAAATGCATATAAATATATGGAGATGAAACTTGATTTGGAAATATAGTGTGAATACTGTGAACTTAGAATTATTTGTGAGACTTGGTAGCATGAGTAATGAAATAAAAATGAGTCATAAGTTTGGAAATAAGTGTTTTGATGCTGTTGTGGAATATGCTGCCAAAATAAATAACAAAATATAAAACATAAAAGTCATAAGCTAATTTGAGGATTTTTGTATTCATTCTAAAATCAAGAATCATTAAAAATCTGGGGTTTATTTCCAAATATTCCATCGTAATGAAATTTTGCATCGTCTTTTCATAATAACTTTTTAAATCATAATATTAAGATGAAAAACTAAAGAGAGATTTGTTGAAAAGCTCAACATTTTCTCAAGTCTTAGTGAATTTTTGATAGTGTTAGTGATTTAGAGTAGTTATAATTTGGAGAACTAATCTGAATGACCACTCTCGAAACTCCCTCATGCATTGACAGCTTCCCTTTAGAATTCCCATTTGAGTGAAATAAATTACAAAATGTCTATCATCTTAATCTTTTAAGAAACTGATTCTGAGTTATTTTAGTTTCTCTCTTGCAAATATTTTAAACTACAGTGCAAGCATGCTAAAAATCTTTAAATAACTTAATTTATCAATTTTAAATTCTCTAACTATATATAGACTTTCAGATCCTCGAAACAAGACCTGAGATGGGATTGACATTGACTGACTGACATTAATAAAAATGAGACAATAATCTGCTGAGTAGAGTATTTTGCTTTGGAATCATCTGACTGATGGGTCTATAAATACTTTTTCAGATGTTAGAGTGCTGCAACCCTGTGGAGCTCTCCAGTATCCCAGTAGATATTGAAACGTAATGCTAGCTATAAGTAGAACTCCTTAACCACTTTTTGTAAATGTCCATATTTTGAGTTATGTGGTGTTAAAACAGCAGCTAGAAAACAAATCACTAAACAGCAATATTTTAAAAAAGCATGTTATCACTATGATTATCATGGTTTAACTACACCACCTCTTCTGACTTTTCCCCATGATAATTTTATGAACATTTCTGTGTGATTATTGATAGTTCTATGACAGTGAATAAACAGTTGATATTTTGGGATTTATTAAATTATTCTTAATTAAATCACTTTCAACAGAATAAAATTTTATGAAATTGAAGTAAACTCTATTTTCTGTGACTGACAATAGAATTTTGTGGTTTGATCCTGACTCTGAGCAAGTGCTGTTCAGCAATAACAAACACATCCCTCTGTTTCAGCACAAACCCAACACACAGCCCCTCTAAGCCAATGTAAAGGAAAATAATTCTATCTCAGCCAGAATTGGTACATAACAGACATAACCAAAAAATACTGAAAGAAGGTGCAAGGAATATTTAAGTAGTTCCTCCCTCTGTAAGGTGAAAGTGGTTATTATTAGTGGTAACTATGTGGTTATTAGTGTAATTTAGTGAAATCTCATCACCATGAACTGTGCATCCAAGCTGGCTGTTGTCCAAGAACCTTTTCCAAGACTCTGGGAAGGACATACTCTTTTTCTTCTGCTACATATTGTGCTATTACTTCAGGTAGTAAATTAGGTTTGCAATTCAGTGCAATGTCAGAGTGCTGCGCAGTATTATAGTCTTAAATATTTCTAAAATATTTTTCTAATTAAGTAGGGATAGCTCCAGATAATTAACACAATATGTATATTTAAACTATGTAGTAACCAGTGACATAGAGTCCTAAAAGCCAACAGATAACATTGGCCATTACAAGGGAGAATAAATCACTGTTTTGTATCTCATCGTGCCATGTCATTTGTGAATTCTCCCAGGAATTTCTAGTGAATGCTGTCTTGTCCTGACAAATTCTTTGGGACAATTTATTGTTTTATGTCTTCAGTAGCATCCTTCTCCCCCCTCTTTTTTTTTTTTTTTTTTTT
>VZRX01018589.1:96427-108465 GCA_013398075.1 Notiomystis cincta | reverse complement strand
TTTTTTGGTTTTTTTTTTTTTTGGGGTTTTTTTTTTTGGTTTTTTTTTTTTTTTTTTTTTTTTGTAAATTAGCAACAGTGAAACTTCATCTGGAACCTGGGCTCAAACCCAGTTATGATCTTAAAGATATGTGATAGGTTTAATAAGTTAAAAACAGATTTAAAAGACGAAAGTCAGTAGACAGAAAAACAGAAATAGAGGAAATATCCTATGAGAAAATTCTAAAATGGTGTCTGCATGAATGTGTTTAAGTTTGTGACTGCATGCCCACTTTTTAGCTGAAGTAAAATGTTTAAATCCAGTGTACTTTCTTCTTTTTGATTCCCCAGTTTGGTTCAGCTTGACATACTGGGGGGCTCCCTACCCAGAACAGCCTGCTCAGGTAGACAATAATTTTGTGGTCTTAGCTCAGCAAGATGAAAGTTTAAATATGATTCTTCCTTATTACAGAAAGGAAGACAAATTTGATTAAAAGATTAATAGTTCCTAGTTCCCAAGAAATATTTGGCTGAAAATTGGAAGGGAGGATACTAATTGGTAGCTCAAATTTCACAAGGAAGAAACCTAAATATGAGGCATTTAGTCAGACTCATTATCATCATGGAGTTTCAAAATTATACTGCTTTAGGAAATGAAAAATTATTATAGAGTATTACTTATTTACTTACAAACAAGGCATATGCATTAACACAAAGAATTAAAAATAATTATTTGCTCTTTCATCTGTACTTCTTGCTTACTCACTGCTTTTACCTCTAGTCCTATTATTCCACACTGCTATGGAAATTTATCTTACTTTTTTTTTTCTTTTTGTTACTTCTAGTTCCATTATCAAAACCCCTTCTGTCTCTTCTTTCATTAAGTCTTTTCACTTTGGTTTTGATTTTTTCCTAACTCTATGATTATATGTTCCAGAAAATCTGTTGCTTTGGACTTCAGCCATGGTCTTGATTTTTATAGTTTTAAAATGCAAGTTTTTTGAGCCAGTCTATGTGTACACTTCTGAAAGGAAATTATGAGAACTCTTGCTTCACTGGTGTTCACTGAAAAGTGTTCACACAGGTTTCTAAGTCCTTCATCGACTGCTATGTTCTATGTCAACAAGCCTGAAAGAAATACAAAATTTTGTTGACCTTTTTTCACAAATTGTACATTAGTTGTTGTGTAGAATATTAATCTCTTAATTATATATCTCTAATATTTGATTAGGTGAGTGGATGTTCTTTCTGAGTATCTCATATTTTTATTCTAATTGGAGAGCATGTTATATTTCTGTGTATTGACTGACGTGGGAGTGAGAACAAAAGTACCTCTTTTCCCTTTTGAATAATTTAGGCTTTCTTGTTCTGGCCCTGCCCCCTCAGCCCTGTGTCAATGAGAAGGGTGGGAGAGGGGAGACAGAAGTCATTTTTTTTTGCTGCTTTGGTAGCTCCTGGCTGGAGAGATTTCTGTAGAGCAGATCAGCACATATTACGTTTTAAGAGCAGATCTGGGGAAATGTGGCACCTGAATATGGCAATATTTTCATTCTAGATCATTAAATTGTCACAGAATGTACAATAAATGTCTTCTGATTTCTTTGAAGTCTGAATTTCTTAGGCTTTTTCACTTCCTTTGTGTATTTAGGAATGCCTCTGTATTACTGTCCACTGGGACAGTTGCATACAGCTTCCGTTACTGCTGATGGCAACTCACTGCATAAATTCTCATTCATGAGAATAAGGATATATTTCTTTTCATTATTACAGCAGGCATCAGTGAAACTTCTTTAAGAAATGAGTTCAGGAAAATTGAGTCCTAGTAATTTAACAAATGAGCATAAGCTTTCATAAATTACATTTAAGATGTTAACATCAAAGTTAACATTCTTGCTGCAAATGTAGTGCCTTTAATTTCTTTTTTTCTCTTAGTAAATTGCTGTTCAACTCATCTTTAATTTATAATAAAAGAATAGTTTTAGCTTTATAGCCTTAAGACATCCACAGAGAGAATAAATTTACCTCTCTTTTGTTCAGCGCTAACTGCATTAGTTTGTTAGTGCTTCCCCTTGGATCCAGTTGGGAGAAGAAATAAGGTGACACTGTCTTGCACAAAGAGTTGACCTTACTCTTACACTGTTAAACTAGGGAACATTCTCAGTTATGAAAGGTGGGAATATTTGGTTTCAGTTTTAATTCCTCTTTAGGCAAGCCCTTCTCTACTATCTGTACAGGCAGCCTAAGAGGATTAACCATCTTATTTTCATTTCTTCCCTTTTCAAGCTGTGCTTAATCACCAGAACTTCAGGAAGAATATAGGTGACATTAGCTGACTTTTATATAATTTTCTCTGACATATGAGGAAGCAAAATATGGATATTCAAGGTGTTGACTATGAAAAACATATTCTAATTGCAATTTAAAAAAAAAAAAGGTAAAATTTTCTAGGAATGCAGATTTTCAAAAACTCTTTTACACAGTTGGAGGCATTTGTTTTGGAAAATTTGTAAAGCAAAAAAGTGAGCACATACCTCATCTTTTTTTAATGAAAATTAGATAGAAAGTATAGAGGAGAAGAATATAAGGTATAAAGATATCTAACTTTTATATGGCTCTGTCTTAAGAATGTTATAGGGCAGTATTTCTATAGAGGCTCCTTTGTACAGTACTGTGAGCTCTGAAGACTTCTGAGTAAGTAGTGATAGCTGTTCATTGCAATAGAACAATTGATGATTAAATTTATTAAAATCAGACTCTAGTCACTTTTTTTACAACAAATAGTATTATGCTGTGAAACTCTGTTGTCAGCAAAAAATTCTTGCCATCAGGCAAAAGCAATATTTAATGAGAACTAGAAGTAAGTGGTAAGTATTATTATTGTCTTTTTCCATCTACCTTATAGACTATGATTTATGTGTGTATATGTTTTCACCAGAAATAAATTTTTTCCATACCTTTATAAAGTATAGACTAGTTGTGGTTATACCTCTGTCTTTATTCAGAAAAAAATATTTTAGTGCAAAAGTATCATTAAGGAACATTAACATTATAATACCTCCTTAGAATTTTTTCTTCTAATACTATTGGCATAGAGAAACAAGTGAAGCTGCTGTTTTCTTTACTTTTTAAAATACTATTGAAGTAGAAAAAGTTTCCTGAATGTTTAAATGTTCTGAAGTGTTTTGAAAAATATTTTTTGCAGGTTTTGCAAAAGGACTTTGAAAGAATATTTGTTCATTATTAAAGAGCTGATATTACTGTGTTTAATCAGAAATAATATACAAAATATCACAAAGTAGAAGATATTTGTATTATGAATTTGTAAATAATTTAATTTCCTTTAGTAAAAGCTTTTAAGGTCAATTTTCTTATCCTCAAAAGAGGATAAGAAACAACAAAATTGTAAATTATTAAAAGTTGAGTTTAGTCACTTGTGGTCATCTAAGATGAACAATCTCAAAGCACTTGTTTCTCCATAACTCTATGCTTGTCATTTTCTGAGTGTGCCTTTAGGTGTATGCATTTGAATATCCCGTAGCTTCATGTCCAGCATTTTATGGTCTTATCTGCTTTTGGTGCTAAAACCAATGTGAGCAGAATGCAGCTGTTTCTTCTTATTTCCAGCCTGAGACTGTAATTATCCAAAGGGCATGAAAGTGAATTACATAAGATGAGAATAGACCTCCATGTTTCCTCACATTCTAGTGGATGTGCATTTAAGTGAATCTGGTTTCTTGCATTTGTGTTAGCCTAGGAGATGCAGTCTTTATTTTTAGACTAGCTTTTCCAGACTTGTATTTTAGGGATAGATCCAGATCAAGAAGTTTTTGCAACTAGCAGAGCATTTCATGACAGAAAGGGATCTAGATAATTTGAAGGTGTGTTAAGATTTGCAGTTGGTTTGAAATGGATGGTACTGCTCTAAGGATGTGACTCAGGGCCTTACATTTTATTCTAAGTGCAAAAAGTAGCACTAGAATATTTGTTTTAATCTCTAAATCATTGTAGAAGGAGAACCATGGATGAGAGGGGAAGGAGACTATCCATGCTCTGGTTACCAGGACTGAAATTAAACTTCATGAGCTTGAACAAAACCCTTACTGTTCAGGGAGGAACAGTAGACAAACAAGAGCAAAATCAGATCTACCCAAGCTTGAAGAGAGTCGTTAAGAGGAGAGAATGGTAAAGTCCAATTAAGAGTGAAATAGAAGAATGTGAAGAACTCTGTGAACTTAAATTTGTACATAGCAGATCAGTAATTACAATTATGTCAAGTTCCCTGAAATGAAGTTAAGTTAATGCCTGAAATGAAGTTAAGTTAATGGAGAGAGAGACTTTACTAAACAGCTTCTCCTTGGCTACTAAAGTTGGTGTTTGTGTGGAAAGGGAAGATTATTGCAATTTAGGGCATTTTTACTGTGGTCTGTTCAAAATTTCTTTCCATAAAATGTTATCTTGTCAGGGTATCTTACTTCATTAGGTTTAATAGAAAATTTGTGACCGGCAGCTGGCAGAAATCAAAGGGGAGGGCGTTTTACTAAGGGGTTTTCTTAGGCCACAAGTAGGAAACAGGACTGGTAATAACTGTCATAATCTCTTTATTTATCAAACACACAGGTCTTTATGGTTGCCTTTAAAAATTCGTATGTCCCTGTTGCTTTTAGAGGTTCATGATAATTTTTTCCTAGGGTTTTAAAGGGTCATATTTCTTTAGCAGAAAAATAGTGTTTATGAGGGAAGCCTTTTTGATAAACTCTTCTTGTGTAACAGCATAATGAACCAGTCTTTAATATAAAACTTTTAGGATATTTAACCACATAAACTGCATCCCAGGACTGAGAGCTTTGTCTTCATAAAACAAGTCAATAGAATAAAATGATTTGAAATACACTTATCACTTAGTTCCATCTGAACAGTAGAACCATCCTTTTAAATTAATAGAAGCTGTATGAAAAATTACTATATTAGCATAGAAAAGAAACCATATGGGTACTCATTTTTTCATGTGCCTGTGCACTTGCACAGTTTTGTACTGGTTTGTTTTCTCTCTTTGTCCAATACTAATATAATACATTTTAGAAATATTTGTAAATAGCCATGTTTTGATACTTGTAAATGATTCTGAAATAAAATGGCCTGGAACACATGCAGGGATGGGTAATTCACAAATCTGAGCAATCTGTTCTAGTGCTTCACCATAGTCTAAGGGGATAATATCTAATCCAAATTATTCCTCTTTTAGTTTAAAACTAGCATGTTGTTGAGAGTTAAGTTGTTTCCTTTTGTTAGGGAATTTTGTCCCGTAATTTCCTGAGGAATAGTAATGAATGATACTTAAGGAGAACAAAAGAAGTGGCCAAGCCCAGGAAGCATCTGGCTGCACCTCTCTGTCTGAGGGTTTCTTGGAAAGAGGACATAGATACCGTGAGAATTGGGCTGGTAAAAGATGGGGAAAGGGGCAGCTGGGCTCACTTTTTCTGAGTTTTGGAGGAGGACGCTCGGAGCTGCCCCTTGGGGAAGGGAATTCGCTGCCACCACCGCAGTCCAGCCCAGTCCCTTCTCCTGCCGCGGGGGAGCCTCTGCTCTGAGAGCAGCCCCTGAATTGGTGCCCTGTTAACAGCTCACTGAGAGAGGGACTTTTCACCCTCTGCTCATCCATACCCTGGTTTGGAGCTGAGCTGTGGCTGCCCCTCTCTGGTTGGAGCTGGGCTGTTGCTGCCCCGGCCCCGCCACTCCTTCGGCACCGCTCTGAGTTTCCACTGCTCTGTAGCCCCCCTTCCCCCCTCCACCTGCCAAGACATCCTGGGATCCAGCTACGGCTGCAGAGCTTCTGACACATCTCATCCACCACCCCGGGATTTTTGCTGTTTTCCTGCTGTCCCAGCTTGCTGCTCCCGAGGGTCCTGCTGAGGCACCGGGATCGGCTGCCCCTGGGCTTTGTGAAGCCGCCTCTCTCCATCCCNCCTCCCCTCCTCGCCCCGGCCGCCATTGCCGTGTCCTCCCCGAGCTGCCCCACAGCGCCCCCTGCAGCCCCGGGGGAACCATCACCCCTGCCCTGCCCAGCAGAGCCACAGCGCCCCTGCCGGCTGTGAGCGGAACTGCACCGAGGGGGAAGTGCCTGCAGTGAGAGAAGGCTCTCGGTGGGTTCTGGGTCTGTTTGTTGGTACTGTCAGAGTTGTTGTTTTCTTGCCTTATATACACACTAGTAAAGCTCTGTTATTCCTATTCCCCTATCTTTGCCTGAGAGCCCCTTAATTTCACAATACTAATAATCCAGAGGGAAGTGGTTTACGTTTTCTATGCCAAGGGAGGCTCCTGCCTTCCTTAGCAGACACCTGTTTACAAACCAAGACTTGTGCTTGTTATGTGAATCAAGAGAGAGTGAAACTGCTCCGCAAATTTCAGTGTCCTGACAGAGTTTAATGAAGTAAATTTATTCTTCCCTCCAGGAAGTGGTTACAGCAATGTTAAAGCCAACTCATAGCAATTATTGGTTTATGCTAGTCATTAAAATAGTATTCACAAAACCATTTTACTTAATAAGACCATTGCATTTCTGTTTAACTTTTGAACTATGTTATCCAAATATTAATGTTCAAAAGTCCACATATGGCCTTGAATATCCTTATGACAAACATGAGAATATTTTTCCCAGATTTCTGTTTCTTGTGGCACAGGGATTGTTTAATTACTTTGTCCACTCTTCCTTCTTTCAAAGAGTTTGGCGTTAAAATCAGGATGTACCCAGCTGCCATCATGGAGAAAGGCAAAGAAGAGAACCATTACAAGTATTGGAGCTGATATCAGTTCTTAGATCATGAACATATTTAGTGTCACACAGACTGGAATTCAAGATGTATGTGGAAAGGACTAGGGCGTCACCCTTCTTCCCCCCCACCCCTCAAAAGAAAGGTTATTTTTATTCCTCTCTTCATCAACTCTCCTTTCATATATGACCAGAAAATTTGTGGAAAGCTGATGCTGTAGTGGTGAAGTTGTGTCCAAGTTATAACTTCATGGTCTGTAATGGTACAGAAATTAGAGGGGAAAACTAGATTAAGAGGATAGTGGTTAATGAGCCCTGCTCTACCACGGCTCAGTAACAGCTGCAGGGCTGTAATGGTTTTTCCAAAGACCTCTCCTGTCTGGATGGGCTGGATGTAAGGGAACTGTTTCTTGTGAGGACAGCCAACAGTAGAACTGGAGGATGGGCAATGCTATTTCCATCTTCAGTATTTTTGAAGCCCTGAGCAACCTGTTTTGTGGTCATAGTTGATACTCCTTGAATCAGGAGGTTGAGCTAGAGACATCCTAAGGTCCGTTTCAACCTAGATTAATCTGCTATTCACTGCTCCTTGTCAGTAATCATCCTCCACCCTGAAACTCAGAATAGTTCTTTCATTATGAGACAGAAGTTGAATTTTGTGGTTTAAAATCACGCATAAGCAAAATGTCCTCCTTCCCATAATTCTGAATAGAGAAGTGCTACCTCAGAATCACTTGAATGAAAAAATGTACAGGGACACAAACATGAAATTTTCCTTTTGAAATGAAGCCTCTTCCAGATGTTTTGAGAAATTTTAAGCATACGCCACAGAATTTGTTTCATATATATTTCTGCTATATTGATTTAAAAGGCAGTGGTACTTATTAAAAAACTCCAACTAATTCATAATTCAGTTTTATTTCACCATTGCAATTCTTGTTTATCTTAAGGAAATAGAATTGTTTTGTAGCATAGCTGTAGTTTTAATGAGAAAATGTGATTAAAATCCTAACATAGCTGTATTTAATGAGAAAACATGATTAAAATCCTAAGTAAATTTAATATTTTAACTTATTTGGAAATCAAAGGGAATGAATATACTTGTCTTTCTTTTGTCATGAACCAAGCTAGGACTACAAAAAGCTGGCAGAGAAAATTTTCAGCTACACTTCCATGTTAATTTCAAATCGTAACAGAATGTTGGTTTTCTTCCAATGTGAAGTGAGGTTTAACTTTTACTTAGTTCAAAAAAAAAAATGCATAAGAGCAATGGGAGTTTTGTTACAAACTTTCATGGTTGAAATATTAAATTGAGAAATAAAAGCTTCAAAGAAGTGCTTTCTTACAAAATAAAATTTTCAGCAAAATATTTGTGTAGTAAAGCAAGTTTCAGATGTGAGCAGCAATGAAAGTGGGCTGCTCACTCCAAGACACGTTATGGTCGTTGTGTACCAAAAAGCCAGTATAAAATTGAAACTCAAACTGCCTCAAAGGCAAGAATTTCCTAATAACTTATGCAGCTTTCTCACTCTGACATTTTATTTCACGTAAACACATTTGTAGTTTGTTTTATTCAGTGTTTAGGGTTCNCGTGCCCCCCCCCCCCCCCCGGCAGTCATTTGAGACTAATTACATTCAAGTCAAGCATACTTGAGTCACATGGTCATCCTTCCTTAACATCTTAGTGCTCTACAGCTCCCCAGTGGTGCCCTCAAACAGTGAGAGCTGCAGTGCTCTGCAAGGACAAGCACGTGTCCTGAAAGCTGGTGCTGTGAAGACAGAGTTTGCTGAATGTGGTTTAATCTGCTTTTTTCTTTAACAAGGTTCTTTGGTTTACCATTTTCCTTGCATGGCTGCAGAGCCACCTTTAGTGAACACTAAGTTGCAGAGGATGGTTACCATGATTCATGCCTCAAGAGTAATAGGTCTTTGGAGTTCTAATCCTACTAGAAGAGTAGCTATAGTTCTATAGTTGTTTTTCCAGGGGGAGTGTTTGTAAGCACAAATGGTTTTAACGTGTACTGTAGCATATGAATTTCTAGATTTCAGCACTATTACTTACATGAATAAAGACAAAAGAATAAAGAAAATATAATCCTTATACCTGAAAAAATAATGTGATATCTTCTGATATGTTATGAGGTCCCCCAGAATATTTTCTCGTCATGTTTGTGCCTGGAATGTTTCCAAACGCATTGCTGAAATAGCAATTATTGGAGTAAAGTTTTAAAGGGGAGTTGAATTTCTTATTTCAAAGTGAATTTGGGATGTGTGCTACTAGCAAATCCTATGGAAAGGAGCCCCTACACATTGTTTTTGAATCTATAGAAGACATTGTCTTGGTGCATTTTGAATTGGTTTTATGATTGCCACACAATACCAAGAACAAAACAAGTAGCTGGTGAGTGGCTTTAACTATTGCTTTTGCCTTTCCCATGTCCAGTGAATGGAATATTCCACAATATTATGACATATATATCATGCTATAACCTTAGATCCCTAGAAATTGCTGTGTACCATTGGAGGGGACAAATGAAATAAAGCAGATGTAGTTCTATAAGAAGCATTTTAGGGCTGCAGGGAATTTAGCACATATTCTGACACCCCTACTTTTGCTTTATGCAATCCTAAGTGACTTAAGGAAAACCATCAATGAAACCAGCTAAAGAAAATGTATTCACTGGGGAGGAGAGGGAACGAAATGTGTGTCTGAGTTCTACAGAAAGTGAACAATAGGAAGGTAAGGAGACACAAGCAGGATTGAAACATGAAGGCAGGAATTTACCATCTGCCTGTTGAAATTCAATTCTTGAACTGAAAAATGGAAAACAAATTCTTAAAATAATCATAAAAATGCTTCATCAACTCACTGTAGGATTTTGAGTTACAACTGATTATTCCAAAATTTAATCAAAATAGTATTTTCATTTTTAAAGTTTCTATATACATCTCAGAAATATTTGAATGAAAGTGGAGTATGGCAGTTGTTTTTAGCAAGACTTGCACTTGTTTGCTGCCTTAAATTTGCTGATAATAGTGTAAACTTGAATAATTGAAACTACAATTAAAATCTGGTCAAATATGTTTTGCCATACAACACAGCGATATTTAAATGTAAAAAGAGAATTGCAGTTCTTATTAGAAATTTGTGAAGGTAGTACATTGATGAATATAAAAGAAACAAGCTTCATAAGTATGTTATTTATTTTTTTAAATGTTGCAGTAAGGGAGATATTAAAGAAAAAATGTCTCAGTTTCAAGTGCAGTAGAGTTTTTAAATTAGCTTTTAATTTGTATCACACCAATATATGCCAAGATTCTGTTGGAAAGGCTCCTTTACAAATTTATATATAAACTATTCGTTTTTATGACTCCTTTAATTCTGGAAAGAATTTTCAGTGTCTGTAAATGATAATAGATTGAAATTTACTGAAATTATCAGAATAACATTGTTATGTGTGATGGTATTATTGATGTGAGGTCTCCAAGAATGATTGAAGGACTTAAAAGGAGGACTATCTCCATAAATTTAACAGAGCCAAAGAATAACATTAATTTTTTTTCTTCCACTTCTTCCTGCCTGATGGTTTTCTTTCCTTTTTAATGTCCTCTCTAAGCAATTTTTATTACGCTTTCTTCTTGTCAGGAAATAAAGCAGAGGAAGGGGAGAAGAGAGAACCCAAAATTTAAGTGTCTTTAAGGACAAGTTTTAAAAAATTAGGTAAATGTCTCTTGAGACTCTAGATCTTAGTTATTGAAATACCTTAATCAAACAGGCTTTAAAAATGTGATTACTAAAGAGAACTGCAACTATTTAGACTCACTCAATATACATTTTTAATGTATCATACTTGGCATAAATGCAACATTGATTCTCTACCTTGCAGAGTTGTCATTTTTATTGTATACTTGCCAGGGTTTTATTTCCCTTGAAAATTATGGATTTTTAGTCTCTTAACACCATAATAACATTTTCTACTTATTGTTAGTAGCTATTTCTAGTATCTGGTAGCATACCAAGTGTGCAGGACTGCTTATATGCAACACATCAGGGCGGGAAATTGCTTTGTAATAGAAAGGTCTCTACTCTTAACTATAAAAAATTTCTCTTCTACTCTTATTTCTTACCAAATGCTTCCTGGTTAGTTGTCAAACTAATTTCAAACTATGTCAAACATATTTCTAGATATTGTATGGAAATATATTGACTGAATGAAATATAATAAAATTAATAAGCTGTTTACATTTGTAATCTTGGGAGAAAAATAAATTGCAAATTATATAAATTATGTGATTGCAATTATTTTGAGGGGGGGAAAGCAATGTAATGTAACTCATCATGATCCTTTCTACATCCATCTCCTAATCACAGTCTTTTTAACCATTTAAACAGTATGAAGTGGGTATGTCTATAGGAGAGGAGTGGTTTGGGGTTGTTGCTGGAAAAGAGGGGAGAAATGTGAAGCACTTTGTTTTCCTCTTTGAAAAGTTGTCCTTGACATAAATTGAAATGAGATGGAAATAACCTGTGGGAGAATGCAGAGAAGGAAAATTAAAAAGAAATTTCAAAGCTCCTTTTATCAACCATCTCAACTTTCAAACAAGAACATAGAAAACAAACAAAAAAAAAATTTCTATATTTGTCAAGCCTATATGCATTTGAAAACTTGTGTAGATGAAAATTCTGTTACAAGTTTGGCTTTCCCTTCTTTCCAGTTGATCATGACAGAGATTATTTGGGGATTTTTTTTCTTTATTTTTTTTCTGGATCTCCAGTATGCTTTTACATAGACAGATATACTTTCTAAATTCTTGCTGAATAACACTGAAACCTCCTCAATATCCTAAATAATCAGGGTGTTTAGTATATTGGCATGTGCTGCTAGATCTAGTAGTGTAAGTTCAGAAAAAATTCAGAATGCGACCCTTAAGAGAATAAAATTAAATCTTAGTTAAATTGCCTCAAATCTTGTAAATTGTAAGAAGTCGTTTTGTTCACTTGCATAAAGCAACTCTAAACTTCTTTTCCAGATAGGCAGGTTTATTAACTTATTTTTAAGAATTACTCTTTCAAAAGTAACATGGTCAGGGTAGTCTTTCCTAGCATTTACAATGATTTCACTTAATTTCTGATATATTAACTGATGGAATTTATTTATATATATATTTTAATACATATTTGGAAAAAAGAGCACCGCTCCTTTACCAGTTGGTAGAGTTGTTAAAATTCCTCCTAAAAATAGGTTTTCCAACTTTCCCTTGTGATTCATTTGCTTTAAATGCTTTCAGTTTCT
>VZRX01018589.1:70600-96182 GCA_013398075.1 Notiomystis cincta | reverse complement strand
TAAATGCTTTCAGTTTCTGAGCTGTTATTTTATCTTTTTAATACCAGTATGGAAATTTTCCAGGATTGAAAGCTTCTTTCTGTCTTTCCCCTCACTGTTCCTCCTTTCCAATATCCATGTTCTGTCATTTCTTTTTACTTGACAAGTTTTCCATGTGGTAATTCTTCTGTTCTCAAACAAGTTTTTTTATAAATCAGTCCTTTCAGTAAAATGCCGTTCAGTAAAAAACTTAAATTAAAATCAGGTTGAAAAAGAGTTAGACTTCTGACAACAGGTTTCAGAGTTCTTTTTGGCCTGTAAAACCTGTGGCTGTGAGAAGGGCATTTGGGAGTCTGGACCATGATGTGCAACTCATTATTCTGTAGATTTTAGGTCACTTCTTCCTCCAATGGATCTTTTTATGTCCCATGTTAGCAGCTACCAGCTACATTCAGTTAGTAATTGAATTTTTCTGTTTCACAGACTAAAAATTTCATGTGGATCAGTGGATATTTTTTCATATCTCATTCTGTATCAGATGAAAAGCTCCTCTTCATTTATATCAGATGAAATTACTCTCCCAAAGTAAAATACTACCTTTAAGGTTTTTTAGGAATTAATCATAATTTTCTGCTTTGGATACTGGATACTCAAAGGATTACTATTTCAACCTCGAGAAATGGACTGGTACTTTACCTTATGTGTAGGAAATACCTGACATAAACTGTAAAATTTTGCAGTAATAATATAGATATAAATGGGCTGACAATAACAAGCATTAAGCAATCAGGGATGCTGTAATGCTTCCCTGACATACTGGCTAACTTTAATTATTGACTGAATTTTGATGAGGAAGCATGTGCTATTGGTCTATGCAGTGACAAAGCCTGAAAACTCATGAGTGTAAAAGAGCTAAAGATGATGATCCAACACTTGTCTTGTTTACTTTGTCTGAAGACATTTATAATCTTTCTTATAGACAGATTCTGTGTTCCAGTACTGCATTGTTTTCTGAGATTTAAATATACATGTCCTTGTATTCTTTCGTTTTGATTAGCATAGCAGTGCTTTTCTATTGTTTCTGGGAAAAAGTGGTAACAAATTAATTTTTTTCTTTGGAGATGAACTTGAACCAGGTTTAAATTTTCCAAGTCCATCTTGTTCACCTTAAGCCTGAATGACATGTGAACTCTGGCTCTTGGGAATACTGATGATCAAAATGGCATTCATTTGGGGTTTCATTAGTTGTTAAATCCACTGAAATTGTTGTAATTCTCATTACATTTTCTAACAGCTATGTTGCTCAAAGATTAATTTATTATTAATGTTTACAGACAGTAATTTAGAATATGTATTAAGCATCTCAGTGTCAATACTACTGTTTCTGTTACAAATTCCATATGTTTGCATGCTCTGCTTTACTTTCTTGAACTGATTTAAATTCACATGTACATATGTTAATTCCTTAAGAATTCTCTGATAATGATTTTAGATTGCATTGCAAACTTTTAAATCACTCATAGGCCCATTCTGCCTTTGACATAGCTCTCTGTGAGCTCTGCCATGGTTCCTTTGAAACCATCTGGGTTCAACCTACTATTTTCATCCCCTGTTATACTGAGTGTGATTATCTTGTGTGATTATCAGAGATAGCCATATCACAGAGCTTGCCTCTGACCACATTTTTCTGTCTTCAGCTGTCAGTAATCTGATCACCTGCCAAATCAAGTCTGTAATTTCTATACTAACTGTCATAGATGGATGTTTCTCAGCTTGCAATACCTTTAAAGGCTGACAAATCCAATACTAAGATTTGTGTAGTGCTTAATAATAAAATGATGAAACCTTGCCAATTCATCAAGCCTGCGACTCCACAAGCACATTCCATGACCGTGGTTGGCATATCAATCTTTAGTCAGAAACTGAACATCTACTGAAAATACCACAGTGAACACTGGGTGGTTGTATTAACTTTTCCATGTTCCTTGTTGGAGAGAAAAACTTGTTTTCTGTGTTCTTGAATATCCTATTGATTTCTCCAAAATAAAACCCGACAAAAAGCCAGTTCTGCTCATTATAAGTGGGCTGTTACAGTACACTTTGCCACATAGTCACTGCAATGGACTTTTCAGTATCTCCAATCTTGTCTCTGCAGTTCATTTTTATAATGGGAAATATAATTTTAAGCCTTGTACAGTATGGGAAAGCTTTGTGTCTCTGGAGATCCAAAGCTCTTAAATGCCTTGAAAATATTCAGGAACATGAATCAACCTAATGTGGCTTTGTCTGGCCGACATCAGTTTTCATCTTTGAGCTTTTACCAACATAAGCAGTTTTCTTTGAAGGTGCTAAGAAGGTAAATGCATAGGTAATATAGGAGAGGTGAATTTCCCTGTTTTCTACTTTGATTCTTGAAATAAAATCTCTCTGCAAGAGGTGACAATGAATGCTAGGAAAGTGTTGGGTATTCTTGGGGTAAAAAAACATTCAGCATTTTCTCCTTTTGTTACAAGACTATTTTTTTCAAGATTTTCGACCAGCAGAAATGTCTCAAAAAGTCCAATTTATTACAGATCAGAGTTCTACCCAGCTTTTTAAGTACTGGAGTAGACATTTGTCTTAGCATTTATCTGAAAAGCACCCAAATACTATGAAATCAACTGTAGTGAAAGAAAAATTATCTATTGAAGACCTACTATTTGGAATTATTCCAAAACTACTTTTATATCTTTAGGCTTGTTGGAAGTAGGAAGCACTATGGTGTGCAGTATAAAGAGTTGATGAACCATACATCTATGTTCTGAGTATGCACCTTTGCTTTCAGAGTACCAGCATCCTGACAAAAATGTTCATATGTGACCAGAAGTCTACATTCCTTCACAGTACCTTCAGACTCGGGGAATGGAAAATCAGTAACCACGTTTGGTTTCCTAGGTGGCTGGCTTTGTTGAGTTCTACACCCTCCAATATTAATTTAGAACTAATTTCTCTGAGAAAAGAGTGGAGAAAGCTGGTAACAAATGGGACAAGCTTCAAAAATGAGGCAGTTGAGTTAAACCTAGTCAGCTGTTTTAAAATTCCCTCCACCCCATTCAGCAGTCGCCAATGATTCATTTCTGTTCATCTTGCTTGGGTTTTTGCCATGATATAGTCATTAATTGATACCATATGATCCAACCATCATTAGAGACTCAAAAAACCCCCAACTTCTAATGTGGTTCCCATTAACATAAATAGTCATCATCAACAGACAAATTCCTGCAACTTTCTACTTACTAAAAACCCACCATCAAGGTGAAGGGTGTTTGTATTCAGTCTCAGCAGCACTGCAAATTTTAATTCTTTCAATGCTGTTGTTTCATTTTTCCATTTCCATTCTCTGCCATAACCCTGTTGCTGCTGATCTGATTTGATGCCTCAGCAACAAGAGATGAAAGCTGACAGTGAGCCCAAGCTACATATAAATGCTCTGACTGTAGCTATAACATTGAAATTTGTTGCTTGTGTGGAGTGGCTACTACCAAAATATATTTTCTCTTTTTACAGTTTTCTTATAATGTAATTACTCTTTGAAACATTTAACTTTATTAACCAGCCAGTGGCTTGTGTTGTTTGTCTGCTAGTATGTTAAATGCCTCTGAGTGTTCAATTTAAAGTTCCTTAACTCTGCTCACCAGCAGCCTTCAGGCAAGTCATAAGCCTTTGCTAGGTAATCCTCACACCTCTAAGAATTTGCAGTAGCTAAATTGTGAAGTTTAAAATTAAGGAAGAGTTTGCATGCACTGTAGACTGGGATGGGGAGCAGTCTCTATAATTTATCCTTTGAACTCGATGTCCTGGTGTGCACAAAACTTTAAAAATGTTACTAAACCCAATGCAGAAGTGCCTGCAGCATTGCTTTTTTGTCTAGGGACTGAGGAGATGACTCCTTTAATTGCTGGGTCATATTTCTAAGTGGCTACTGAACTGTCAGAAGCCACCAACCCATGAAATGTGAAAGATCTCGTGGCTGGTTCATGGAACTACACCCACATCTGAGTCTTTAATTCTGGATGTTATGTTCTTCAGCTTGGCACTTAGTGCTCTACTGCTATGAACTCCAATCTCTGTGCCAGGACTCCTGCATATTTCCTTTGTGAAAGGAATGCCAAAGTGCATACAGTAATTTTCTAAACATTTATATGTCTTAAATCCCAGCATTTTAAAGCTACTCTAGTGGTACAGTACAGAAAAAAGTTAAAATATTGCATAATATGATCTCACAAAACCCAGGAGGTAAAATTTCAAATGTTATAAAAATATGTATTAGAACATTTATTTGCATTTCTCTCTTCCATGTGATAAATTTGCTTTTATCTCTTCCATGTGATAAATCATCATTCTTTTCTAAGCAAGATCATCTGATTTAAAAAACTGATAGTTTTTTGTTTGATTTCCTTTCTCATTGTAATTGCTACTACACTAAGGCCAAATTCTGTCCACTTAAAATATGTCCTTTTAAGCCAATATTTGAGCTGAGGAAAATGTTTGAAATATTTTCTATATTTTGATTTTCCAAAGCTTACTGTAATAACTGTATTATTTTATACAGAGCACTGAAAGTTGTGTATTGCCTTTGGAAGCTGTTGACAAGCAGATGAGGATTTTACAGTTAATACATAAAGTCTGAATGTTACCTTCCTGGGGGAGGTTTGAAACAGTGTTTTTCAATTCAGTTGAAAATCTTAAATGCTGTTAAATTTCTAGGTACTTGAGCTTTTGGCAGCACATGGTGATTTTAAGTGGAACTTAACCACTATATTTCTACATTGTGATTTACATAATATAAGTTAAAATGCAAATAGGGTCTTTGTAAGTGCTCTTGCATTTAGCAAAGTAATTCAGTTATTCTAACGTTTAATGTTAAGCACGGGGAGATTTTGACTTTTCTAAGCCAATGTAACAAATGGCAGCAAAAACTGATCAACTGAAACCTCACCAAAGAAATAATGATAGAGAAAAATATTCTTAAAGGGATGATTTGTTTAAAAATATTTGTATTTTTTCCTCTTAAAGTAAATGGAAAAGACTATTTCAGTCTCTTTTTGGCAGAAAAGTTTTTAAAGAATGAAATGTGCTTGTGGGGAAAAATGTTTACTAGTGAAAAATATAAAAATGAGGAACTACTAAATTTTAATTTCAGTGTTTGATAATAACGTGGAAAGAAAGCAAAGATCCACATCTACTATACTGGAAAATCAATGATCTCTTTCCCATGGATTTTCTGCAAGACTTATTGAAAGACAAGACATTAAGATCTAATCTGGTAACTTTTGATAAGGTGTTGTAGTATTATACCTTTAGCATTCTAATAGACTTGATAATTTTATTTTCAAAGTATTTTCTTCTTAAGGAGCGGATAACAAGGGTGAGCTTTCAAAATAACTCATACTTGGTCTGCTTGGTAAGTGTTAAATGTTGAAAGCATTAATATGGTTAAATAATATTTTCATTGTTACAATTTGTGACATCCTATTGTAATATCAAATAGTGATTATATATTGTTAAACAAAAAGTGCTTTATGCTGCTTTTTTTCCATGATTTTTTCCCTAATACAATCACTTAACTGTATTTAACTTAATGGAATTCATGTGCAATGCAGTTTTGCAAAGATAGTAATTTTTTCGCTTCGCTGAAAGCAGAATACAATTAAACTAACAGAAATAACAAAGCAATAATGCAGGAACAATAAAGACAAAAAATAATAAAGAAACAATAGAGTAATAAAAATGTAGCATTAAGCATAAGAAACATGGACCTAATGATCTCATCAGTCATTCTTAAAAAATAACTAAAATTCTGGAGGGAAAATTCTGTCCAGAAATCACTTATCTCCTTCTCCATGAGGGTGGAATGCACATGTTGAGTTTTAATAATGTTTTCTGACCATAGGAATGCTGCTAACAAACCTCACTTACAGTGTACCAAAGAAACTATCACAAACAAAAATAACCTCTAACAATTTGTAATTCAGATACACAATTATCATATATTTGAAACAGAAATCCACACACTTTTGTGAGTTTTCAAAGTCCTCATTAAAATGAGAATCATAAGTTACACATGAAAGAGGTTTTTTTACCATTTGACAATGCAAATATGAAGTTGCAGTCTACAACAGTGTACATTTTTATTTACATTTGCCTTTATCGAAAGCACATGGAAATAACACATGTATAAAACATATATTCACTGTTCAGAATAATTTGTTCTGTTGTGATTTAAAAGAGGTATCATTCTTATGTCCTTGTGAGACTTTAAATTCACTCTTCCCACCTAATTTTGTACCTTCCCCCTGCATATTTGTTTTTGTCCAGATTTTTTTGCCCTTCCTTTGCCCCATTTTTACACCTTTGACACTTTTCTTCAAATGACATGCTGTACATGATTGAGAAAGGATTGTGACTCCACTTGCTCAATATGCAAATAATTTCAAAAGTTTAACCATATTTAAACCCATTGAATTACTACATATGTTTATATGGAGTTATTTGAAATCATTTGACTTTGTTATCAAATCAAATACGGGTTAATCAAATCAAATACATTTGCTTGCCTGCAGTGTAGGGGATATATGTATAAAATATTTGGTGTAACTTATGTGCCTTCACCTTCAGAAGGAGAAAAGCCAAAGGAAATGACTGATCAGACATGCATTTGTCTGTGCACAATGCAGGGCTGATGTAGATTTGTGTCTGAACAACTGTCTGATACTTGCAGAGTTATGAGCCTATGTTGTATCCACTTTCTAATCAGCATTCAAACCAGAGCAGGGAGGAGTGCCAGCCACCAACTGGCAAGTTTTTAATTTAATCTGTTTGAAGTTTCAATAGTAATAATAATTTTGAAAAAAATATATAATTAGATCATTTTTGGACTTGTCTTTCATGATGCAATGTACTTAGGATGCCTAAGCCAGCAGCAGGACGCTTGGGGGCAGGGCAGAAATCAAACTAAGTTCCTCTGAGGAACACATTTTTGATTTAGGTTATAGAGCTCAGTTGGTCAAAGCTAGTTTAAAGTCAAGAAGAAAAAGCAACAAGTTATTGGTTAGGCTGGTAGATGGTGTTCAGTCATGGTTTCCTTAGCAGTTTTGTTAATCCAGTTTATATCTCTTATAAAGCTGTCAAAATACAGCTATTTTTTGACACTACAATTATGAATAACAAGGCTGAAAATATACTATCAACATAGAAATACTTGAAATAAAAGATGAGATACTTCATTCTTCAGAACTGGCCATGATTTTATCAATGGCAAATAGAAGAAAATATAAAGACATGCAGTTAAAGGGCTCTGTAGTGTCTGTGAAGGGAAAAGACACAATCTGAATTCCAATCAGTATGCCATGTTAATCAAGATAAAAACAGATTTTATTGATACCCAACCAGAAATGGGCTTTTTCCAATGTGGAGGAAGAAATAGGCAGGAAAAATATTTTTATTATATACTTGAGTATGTATTCTGTAAAACAGATCTTGCTTTTAGGTAGAAAGAGTCCATCTATAATCATAGAAAATAGAAGATATTTGGTTCAGCAGCAACAAGTGCACTTAGATGGCTAAGAGGCCATTATTGCTATAGTATCATGACATTGCTTAAAAATCTATTTGATTTATTCCTTCTCTCTTTCTGGGCTGAATACCTGGTGTTCACAATTAGATTGAACAAGGGAACAAGGAGGAGTGGAAGGATAAACCTGGAAATGTAGAGGAGACTGAATGGAAATAATCAAAACAAGAATATGTTTGTGTGGGGTTTTTCTTAAGAGAAGTTATTTTCTTCTCCTATAGTTTATCCGTTCAGAAAAAATACTGCCCAGAATATGAAAAATAGACCTAACATGAATAGGTTTTATTAAAGAAAATCTAGACTAAAAAAACTCTGAGATAGACTACTTTCAAAGCAATTCCCCATTTTATCTCTCAACAGCCCCAATGAAAAAAAAAATGCTGTTAAGTGAGGTTGATTTGAGCTGACTGCTAGAGAAAAATCTGGTAGAGCAATTTGTCTGACTGGGTTTAGGATTAGGAACACAAGAGAAATATTACTGGCATTTATGCTGACCATTACCTGGTTGTTGCCCAATGAATGAACTGTGAAAGCAATTAAAAGGTGATTTAAACTCACAGTTCCTGGTTTTTGTTCACAGTAGCAATCTCATAGCAAGCTGAGTGGTTAAGTAAAACCTGGAATGCAGAATGGATTCTTAACTTGCTTTCAGATGGTCAGGATTTGACCTTTTTTTTTTTTTTTTTTCACTAGTGTAAAGTGTCTCTTTTTATTCTGGTGCTTCCAGCTTTTTCCTCCATCTTTATGCATATGCATATCCTTTTAGCACATTAAATAGCTGTGAAAACATCCTTTTTTTGTGATAGATCTATAATTAAAATGTGTATGTAAGAGATATACATCTGCTGACAAGTATACTTGTTTATGGAAATCATTAAATTCTAAAAACTGTGTGAAAATAATCTCATTTGATTCATAGTTTAGTTTCTACACGTTTTAAAGTACTGAATTAGTAACTTTAGGCAGAACATTTTTGTTGTAATTTTTTTACATGTTTTTAAATATGTTTGCACAGTTTTCAGTGGGGAAAATGCTCTTTTACTATTATTTGTTTGTTCAGTAGTGTATTTTAGTGACTCCTGTTATTAGGATTTCCCTACTCTTAAATGTCCTTAAGATATGTTCAGTAAGCAAGGCAGAAAAATGTAAGATCTAGTTAGGACTGAAGTTTTGGGTTAATTTTGTTGAATAAGGCAAACTTTTTCCTTCTAATGCTAGAAGATGTTACTCATATTAAATTAGAACCAGAAATGTGCCTTGGGTTTTCTGAAATTTATCTGGAAGTTATATTAATAGTAGAATTTCAGCAAGTAGCTGCTTTGTGCCTCAAGCCCAAATCATATGAGAGATTATACTAATAGTTTACATTATTTAAAAATTATTCTAAGTGTGTATATGGGAGTGAGGATTTCTTATAGAGTGAATGAGGGGATGTCAACATGGAAAAGGACGGACAGCATTTTCTGTGGATTTCCCAGATGAATAAATTGATAAAAAGTAATTTTTAGTAGGAAATTACCACTTTAGTTATACAAATCTTTTATGCAGGAGTTCTTAAAATGGAGAATCAATCTCCATAATAGAGCTAAATTATTCTTCTGTAATTCAAACACTATGCTAGTTTTAAATATATGCTGATAACTGCATGATAACTTGAGCTGCAGTGTTATATGAGGTCAAACATACTTGTTTTATGAAGGATTGGGGATGAAATAAGCCCCAGAAAAGCTGCAGTTGTCACATGGTTTAACCACAGCAGCCAGTATTCATTTAGAGGGAGAGAAAATTGGATTAACCAGTTGTCAGCATATATCCATAGCCATTGTGTGTTTTTAAGTATTTCCTAAACTATTCCCTCTGCCTGCCAACACAACTCATCAATATTTTTTGGTTTGAGTTAGGATTTCTTTACCGAAAAATCTCTGTCTATGTCTCTCCTTCAGTGGCCTTTTCCCCAGTATTGGAAGCATACAGCTCCAGTCACTGATATTTTTCCCACTAAAATGGAAAATGATGATGTCTGTATACATTCTCAAAGGTCAGAACTTCAGTCCTTCAGTGTTTCAGGCTACTCAGTATATTATCAGTCTTTCTTGGGTTAATGTACCTATGTAAAGACACTGCAAAGGAAGCTTGTTTGCCTATAGAATATTTTGAGTGAATAGTAACAAAAATTGTAGAAATAGATGATGCATAGTTCTGTGCAGGGCGATAAGCAAAATATATTCTAAAAAATGCTTACATTTCAGCATGTTGATGGTACTGTAGGTAGTAAAGTGAGTCCATTCCTAAGTAAATATCTTATACTTCAGATCATGTCGTTTTAATTATTGGTATCTGAGGCATTGAAATCAGAGAAAATGCAAAACAAATGCATATCTGTGAGACTTTCCTGCAGTAACCTCTTGAACTTAAAGGTAAAAACAGAATGCATAACATTCTACAAAACTTCTGGATAGACCCATTAATTTTTGCCTGTGTGTTTGGATTATCAGTAATCTCAATTTGGACGAGACAGCTGCTATTGTAGCTCATTCAGCTCCTTTCAGTATGGTTGTCACCAAAGTCTTCTGCCTTAATTCTGAGACCCACCCATAATTTTCAATTCACATCAAATTGGATGGAACATTAAATTATTTTGGTCTATTCATGGAAGAAAGTAAATTAAGTTGGTAGAGTTTGATCACATGGTCAAATCTATTACTGTGTCTTAGGGCAGTGTTTGACAAGCAGGATTCAAATTGGCTTACCAGTAACAGGAACCAAACATAAGCTCTTTATCTTGAGGCTTTTGTGGGTATCAGACTAGCTAAAACACAAAAAAAGTAGTACAGTCAGTGTGCTTCCCAGTGATTTTGAGATTTTTTTGCTTCAGATTTTTACAGAAGTATACAATAGTTCAAGACCTCTTATTCTCTTTGATTATTCAATTAAATCTGCTCACATGAAAACCACTTTTCAAAGACATACTAAACTATATTATTGTCTATTTTATAGTAAATTTATCTTTTATTTGTAATGTTTACCTCTTTTTTATGTTTATTAAAATAATAGCACTTTTTTTTTAAAAGAAGTTTCTGAGAGTTTATGAAAATGTCATATTAGATAGAGAAATTTTGGAGATGACACTTATTTGAAAAAGCTTCTTCATAGCTGAAAGATTTCACTTAGTAGAGACCTTCCATGAATTCTTCACACTCTTTGAAATTAATTGACTGAGTGTAAGGTGACAGTTCTGTTCCTTGGAGAACTCTTGGAAAATTACCAGCATTCATTCACCTGGAAAACATGGTCATTTTATGTGAGTGAAACACAACATAAATTCCTAATAAAACAGCTAAGAAGTTAGAGTAAGATAAAACCAGTCCAATGCAGACTTGTGTTTAATGAGTTGATATAAATATTTTATAATGTTATGTCTAAAAAATACACACCTTTTCCTGGTGGTAAGTAGGATTTATGGAAGCAAGCCTCAGTATAAAATACTCTTTTTGGCCTAGTTCCTCATCTGTAAGCTGGAGATGCTTTCTCTCTAATTTACCTGATTTCTTTATATTGTCTAGGATTTCATCTTACTTCTAAAACATCTTGATTTTTCTGTGACCATAGTATAACTTATATACTTTAAAATAGTTTATTAGAAAATATGTAGTTCGTAACATTTAATATTATTTGTGTATCTTGCCTATTTCTCAAATTTGCAGTTTTATTAGAGAAATTGTCAACAAACACTACTTGAAAATAATGCCTTCATGAGGTAGTGGTGCTGATATGAAACCCCTTACAAAAAATTAAAATTACAGTATTCTTTCATAAGAATAGCAGCTTCAAAATGCCTATTCATTAAATATTTAGCTATGAAGGAAAGTAATTAATGAGTTTCCCTTAGTTTTGTTGTTGTTGCTGTTGTTGTTTTGTTTGTTTGGTTTCTTTTGCGTTGGTTTGTATTTTTGGGGGGGGCGGGGGGGGAGGGGGGTTCTTTTGGTTTATTTTTGGTTTTATTTCCTTTTTCTTCCCATGTCCAGATTTGATTTTGACTTGTATATCTATTTGTTAGTGTGGTGAAACAATTATGAGTGACTGAAACCACTGATACTGATAAAATAAAATGTATGTTTTCCTGGAAAAAAAAAGGAAACAACACCTTGGTTTAGTAGGAGTTTTGCTGAGTGTTAGTGACCAAATATTGTAGCCATTTTTAATTTTTCCTTATCTGTTCTGCCAGTGATCTGTCCAGCTATTTGATACCTTAGTCACTTGTCCTTTCTTTTTTTCTTTTTCCATCTCCTTTTTTTTATCTCTTCCTCTCCCCCAGATCTTACACCTTAACTCTTAGAACATGGTACCCCCGTTAGTTTTTATTAATTCTATACATGAAACTGTTAATTTTTTTTTTGCAACTTTCAGTTAACATCAGTCCCATAGGATGCCATTTTTTCCTGCTGCCATGCAGGTTCTTCCAGTTTTCTTCCAACATTGTAAGATGAAAACTACTTTGAATAGTAATATTTTTATTGTTTTTTCCTCCTAACTTCTGAAGAAGGAAAATGCTTTTCCAAATGACTGACTTCAAACTACAGTTTGATTTGTTCAATGAATGTAACTATACTATGAAAAAAAATTTCACAGGAAAGATTTTCACTTACAGAATTCTGATTCAACCAGGCTTCCAGCCAAACAATTATTTTAGGTTTATACATATTATATATCCATATTCTCCAAAGAGATGTCATTAAAGCCGGGTAATTGTTCGTCTTTTGAAAAGAACATGTAGTTATGAATAAATGCTTTAGCATTAATTTTTGAGGAAAAAGCTTGGGGACTTATTTGTGTGGGTTTCATTAATGGCATGTGAACATTGAAAACTCCCTGTGCTTTACGTTGTAAACAACTTTCTGTGTGATTAGAGTTTAATTTGTGGTATTGCTCCCTACGATGAGCTAGATAATGCAGAACTTGGATGAAGATTGTTCCCTGTGGTATGTGGTGCACACTTTGCAAAGCCAGGGACATGTTGCAATGTCACAGGTGAAGAAAACATTAGACTGGGAGCTGAGGGATCAACCAACAAATAAAGAAAAGTCTTGCTCTTTGTTGTCAGAACAGATGGTGCTTCCAGAAATTTTGGCCATAATAGGGAAGATCCTACTGAAACAACATAGCCTTGGCTTGTAGCCCTTGATTGTTTTCCCTGATTGGTGTACCAGGCATCCAAGGCTACGTTCAGGAACAGCTGTTTTGCACAGATTGCAGCAAATTTGATGTCTGTCTCTCAGTTCCAGGAGAAATCCTGTAAGTGCTGTTGAGGACTTAGGCTGCTCCTAAAGTGTCTTAAGCAAAACATGCCCTGTGGTCCAGGGCACATCATCATGAGTTAAGTGTTCTTATTAGCTGATTGTTAATCCACCTTTGGCCATTTCTATCATTTTAAGTAGAGGTGCTGTTCTATTAACATTTACTCAGGAGTTTGGGTGTAGATCATTTAAGATTTAATGTTTGTTCTTGATGTTAATCTCTATAGATTAATTTCTTTTTAAAGGACAAAAATAGAAGTAGAAATGCCTCCTTCAGTTAATTGTGCCAGTGAGGAGCATTCAAAATCATCACTGACTTTGCTCATTTTCCTACTCAGTTCTTGTTTCTCATTTAATTCTGAAGTGAATCTGGGAAGAATTTTTGAACATAAAAAGAGTGTGAAAGGACTGTAGCAACATGAGACACATAAATGTGTTTAAGGACATTTAGTATGAGACCAACTAACTTTTACATAAAGCAGATTTACATGGGAATATTAAGTTAGAGTACAGACTGGATACGGTTTTATTTAAGGTCTTCTTCAGTTTAAATTGTAGTGTTGCATGTGCCTAAAAAGGGTTTTGGTAAGTGCATGTTTTACAGCAGCTAAAAAATTGAATCTATTCTAGAACATATAGGTAAGAGCAGTTTTGGAAAAAAAGAAGTTAGTGTATTATGTCCACTTGTACTTTCCAATACATTCTAATTCTCAGTTAATTTTTTTTTTTTAATACTACATTTCACAGTTAGTTATCAACTGTCTTCACCTAGTTGTCTCCCTTGAAATGTGAAACACAAACAATATTCCTTCCTCACAAGGTTGCACCATCCCACACTAACACATCTATGCTAACACAAACGTGTCTGACTTGTTCAGAAAGACCTCTAATGATGGTGGTTCTGCAGGCTGTAGAACTTGAGTGTTCAGTTTTTTTCCAATTATCTGATCACAATAGCAAATAATTCTCAAAGTTATCAAAGAAAG
The DNA here is from genome assembly GCA_013398075.1 of Notiomystis cincta. Taxonomy (NCBI): domain Eukaryota; kingdom Metazoa; phylum Chordata; class Aves; order Passeriformes; family Notiomystidae; genus Notiomystis; species Notiomystis cincta. Next base: position 82,311 of record VZRX01018589.1, on the reverse strand, counting down.
AAAGGCCATGCAGTAAGAAATATTGTATCTGTTGATAATTTATAAGCTTGAATGACATTTATCCTGTAGTCTAAGCCTAAAAATATAAAAGGAAAGGAAAGTGAAAACTAGAACTTCCTGAAAATGAAAAATGGTTGGTACTGTCACCTGCTCAGTCTCCTAGTCATTGTTAACATTTTGTGCCAGGAAGTGTGTATACTGCTTACAACCTGTTTTCCAGAACTCACTTGTTCTGTGGTTGGCTCCCTCCTTAGTTGAGAGGGATTTTGATCATCTTCCACATAAAGAAAGTCTTCCAATTCTGGGCTTGACTTGGAAGGTTTTCAAGTTCATCTCTTCCTGGTGGTTCTGTGCCAAGACAGTTGTATGAAATGTAATTTGCAGGGTAGCACTTTCCTAAATGTTGTTTAATCTGAACCTGGTTTGGTGAAACATGGCCTATCATATTTGACTAAGAAAACTGAAGAAATGTGTTACCTAAGCAAAATTAGATGGACAGGAAGTGGCTTGGTGGATGCACTTCTTTAATTTCATGCTTTGGATTTTATTGTCATTTTAAAGACCTGCCATATAAAATAGCATGCAGAAGTCTAAAGAATATCAAAAGTGCAATAATTTGGCATGCTTTCTCAGTGACATTTTTGCCTACAGAGAAAGTTCAAAGCATAAACTAGTGGAAAAAATGTATTTTCTCTCAGTGTTGAAGGTAACCCATTAATGTCATATACAGAACAACGTTAAAATTTTGTAGTGTGAAGTTTCTGACTTATACATCAACAAAATAAAAAAATGCAGATTAATTTTTATTTATACAGACTATTCGAGAATATACCAAAAATAATAATTACATTAATAAGATTTTCCATGTGGTTGGATTTATTTGGAGGTTTAAAAATTTTATTCCACTTTTCCTTTGTGAATAAAAACAAATACAGCACTGGTATTTGATCTTTTCCTGGCTGCACTGGGTTATTAGCAAGTGTACCAAAATTCATCTTGATGTAGGAGCTACTTAAGAGGTAATTTAGTCCCTGATCTATCTGCTGCAGTTCCTGTATGTAAGATTTCCCAGAAAGGAGAAGGATAAATCCCTTTCACTTCTGAAAAACTGTTCATTACTGACAAGAAAGAAGTAAGGAAAAATATGGGATGCAGAGGGAAACCTAAACTAAGATACTGAAGATCCTTTAGTATTCAAAGGGTGGGTGACTTATTTACTCAGGTCAAGTTTAAAACAATGTTTTTTGTTATTGCAGTGTTGTGCTTCTTTCATTTGTGACACTGAATACTATTATCCTTAATAGTTTTATAATTTAATGGTGGTGAAAAGCAAAACATCATTTTTGAATCACCACATTATGTTAAATTTGCAGGTGTTACAAAATTAACATAGATTGAAATGTAGCTGATTGTTTCACTGAATGTGCTTTTCTTGCTTGCTTTTAAGTTAATGTATTGAGTCATTCATGGATTTTATTTCTCCCTAGGATGATGTTTTTCAAACCTTGCCATTTACCTAGGTAATTGTTGTGTTTTCATTTGCTGGTGCATGCAGCTATATGAAAACAGGTAGATGACACTACTGACCCAGAACCAGTTCTATTGCCCTTCTTCAACATTTTACTTTCCAATTAGTCTCTCCTAACCATCCTTGTACTTCTTAAGTTGCTATGCACAGCTGAAATCAAGGACAAAATGGCCCAGTGTCTGATTGTAGGTTTGATTATTGACTGCACAAGGATTCTCAAGAAATTTCTGAGCTCCGATCTGTCCAGCATCCCTGATTACATTTGCAGGGATAGCCAAGGTACTTTTTGGTGTTCCATGACATCTGTATATCATGAAGGAAAGAATGAGAAAGAATAGAGCTTTAGGAACATGTGCAATTAATTCCTGTAGTCCTTAGAGGTACTTCTGTTTGGCCTGTGCCATTGTTTTGCACAAATCCAAACATAACACCCTTGGTGAAATGAAATGTATAAGAAAATGTGTTTAACCATAAATACATGACATTGTCATCTTAAAATCTCCTCCAACAGTTGTTTCTGCATCTCATGCAAATCAAGCCATGTATAAAAAAATCATCAAATAAATCTGAATTTTAAAAATTAAGTTTCCTCAGCATAATGGAAACTGACATTCAAAGCATTTTGTAAAATACACAGGCATTCATATATAGTTATCTTCTTGTCTTTGGAATAAATATGATCAGAGGAAAATAAAGATTCAAAGCCTGTTATTTCTAAGTGTTTTTTGGGCAGCTGGTACTGAAAACTTGTAAGCCAAAGCAAAATTCCTGTAAATACATAAACCAGTTTGTTCTTAGTACACGTGAGAAAGTTCTATGTCCTCTTTCTCCCAGAGATAAGTAAATATAGCAGAGAAACTCTCCTTGTATATTTTGAAACTTTCCATTCTTTTAGTTGGAGATTCATTTCTTCTATATCTTTAAGATTGCAATCAGTCTGCTTCAAATGAGGTCAAGCTCTTGTGCATGGAAAGGGGATGAGTCTATACTTACCTGCCAGCCTGCTACTAGATAGTAACTTCGAAATTTCATATATTACCTGTTTCGTGCACATCCAGACTAGTTTAGATTGCTTCCTTAGGAGGCACTCAGGAACACTCAGGCAAGAAACAACCAAAATGTGACCTCTTTTTCTAGGGCATAAGTGAAGGTAGAGGTTTCAGTATTTCACTTTTGTGTGACACCTTAGAGATTGGAATGCTTTCCAAGAAGATAAGACAGTGGTTTCAAATCAGTTCGAGGAAATGGAAATGGTACTTTCTTCCTCTCAGCAGAACTCACATGCCTCTTTAGACAAATCAAGGATAGCCCTATCTGCATTGATGAGATCTTTGTATGTGCCATGTGCATGTTTTTAAGCCTGGAGATACGGGACGGATTTTGTTCTACTGCTGCTGGAAGATCTTGACTAAATGTTGGTAGGAAGATCTAACAGAAAGTGCATTTTCAATGAAAAAGCAAGAAAAAAATGCATACCTAAAATTTCTAAATCACAGAGTCATGTCCAGCTGTTTCTTGAACATGTCCAGGGATGGTGACTCCACCACCACTCTGGGAAGCCCATTGCCACGATGAAATTCTTCAGGATGTCCAACCTTTCAGGTAGCTGTAGAGAGTAATAAGGTCCCCCCTAAGCCTCCTTTTTTTCAGGCTAGATTACTTGTAAAATAACAGCATAAAAAAATATGCAAATTGAGAATTTTTATTTCTATGTAAAAAGTTTTGGGGTTTGGTTTGGTTTGGTTTGTTTGTTTGTTTTTTCTTTTTTACATGGGTCAATATATCCAGTAAAAGTAATCACTATCTATTGTAATTAAGATAGTCAAAAATAAATGCACAGGTTTAAAATACCTGCAGTTCTGAATGTTGTTCTGATATAAATAGAGACATAAGACACAAGTTTTAGGGTTTGGGGGATTCTTTATGGGTTTGATTGGGTTTTTTTTAAGATTAAAATAGCTCATGTGCTGAAGGTAAAATACAGTTGCTAATCAACTCAAGGCAATTTTTGAAGTGTACCAACTGTTATCCTTCATTTATGTATCATTCTCTCTGCCTTTTGATCTGCATGCATACAAGGATGTGCATTTTTAGACGAGCTTCCTGTTTTTTGCTAATACAGTTATTAAGCTGAAGAGTTTGTAAAAGGCAGGTTAAATTTATGCTTAGAATAGAAGCCTGTAGAAAGTGTTTTGAATAGATATGTGTAAATACAAAATCGAATTTTATAGGAAACTGTAAGTTTTTATACTGACACAATTGTACATGATTTTCACTTTTATCTATTTTATCCTTTTTATGCATGTGAAAGACAGATATTGAACTTGACAAAAAGCAAATAAGGGACAAAAGATCTTTTAGAAAAGAAAGGTCCTTTGTTTAATATACTTTGCTTCTTGCAAAATCATCCTGGAAATGAAACTCATACACAGGGAAACACTACAAATTTTGGAATTTTTTTTTTGGTGAGATTAATCACCAAGTTTACCTCTTGTCCTAGAAACCTTCAGTTTCTACAAAAGGAAATGAAGACTGGCTTTTCTCAGGTTGGAGGGCTTTTTGGTTTGCTTTTTAAAATAAAAATTTTGTAAAGGTTTAGGATGAGCAAATCTTAACTTCCTTACTTTTATGCTTTTTTGGGACTGCCATTGAAGAATGGAAGCAGTTACTATCAGGCAATACAGGTTGCTAACACAAAAGTGGATTTGGTTTTGTACAAAGGAAGAGTGTTAGAGCTAGCAGTACTTTATCAGAATTCAGAAAATAGGATTGTCAGCTTAACCAGGATCAGTGGCCAGCAGCTGTTTACCTGGAATGCACTTAACAGCATTTAAATTTTATTTTGCAAAGAGCTGTGGAACCTTATGTTGAATTATAAGGACAGTCATATGCTGACTTGGCGAGGTTTTTTAAAGTAATCCATTAATACTCGGACTAGAATGAGAGCTATGAAGAGAAAATTAAAGCTGTAGGCCGTATTTATGATTTTTTTGTGTATTTATCACAAAGTAAAATGCTTACAAAACTCAATGCCAAGAGTTGTAGCTCAGTGAAATTCTAGTTTACTTAATAATTTGTCATAAGTATTTGATATGCTGGATGTCTTTGATATAGGAGAAATCTACAGGGAAAATAAAACAATCTTGTCTTTTGCCTCTGTAACTTTTAAGAGTGAAGCTCTTTCACTGTCTGAGAAATGAGACAAATGCTGAAATGTGAGTGTAACCAAGAATTTTGCATTTCCTCCCTACTCTCTACCTGCTCAAGCCAGGGCTAACCCTGCACACCACTGTTTCCCCAGCACTGGGACCCAGCAGAGGACATTGATATATTGATAGAAAACTCTTATTGAAAACACGTTACTTCCTTTGCCAAGTAAATCACACAAGCTGATATTATTTAAAAGGTGCTGTTATTCCAGCATTCGAGGAGTAAAACTAGAATAATTTCTGCAGTTCATAAGCATTTTGCAAGCTGTTAAAGGGCCTTTGGTGTTTGGTAAAAAAGATGGGAGTTACACAGGTTTGACTGTGTATCTGGCAAGGCACAGGATCTAAAGGAAATACCAGGTTGCATTTTATCTATTTCTAAACTCTATACATGTGAGTCCAAAGAAAAGTCTATTGGCTAAATTGCTTATGCTTTAATTCTGAAGTAAAATGGAATCATGGCAAACTTTTTCATATATTATCTTATATTGGAAGTGTTGCAAACCTTATTGTCTTGGTTGTTTCTGATCAGATTATCAGAAAATTTACAGTTTTCAGCACCGTACCTGAACAACTTGGAGGCTTTTTTTCTGGTTTTGTATTTATCTATTTATTTCTAATTTTTTAAAGTTTTATTTTATTGTGAAATCCTTGGAGTAGCCATGCATATTCTGCCTTTAAAGTTGTATTCTACAAAGCTGCAGTTCCCTCTAAATTAAACCAGTGGATTTTAGTGTGAAAAGGTTTGACAGTTGTGGGTTGGAATCTTTATTTCACCTGGTCCAGGGAAATGAAGATTGATTTTCTTGGTGTTTATGAGGCAATGGTAAGTGCTGGGAGCTACTTATTCAATTAGAGAAGCAGTTAGTCCTGAAAATCAGGTTATTTATGTTGATGTTTAGATGCACTTGTCTCTACAGAAAGGAAGAGTGTTAGATACTTTCTCTGTGTCCTTCCTTTCCCCACCTCCACTACCTAGGGATAAGTACTGGGTGATTATAGCTTTTTGCAGCTTGTTAGGGAGAAGAGAATGAGTTTAAGAAGTCTAAGGAGGAATGATCCCATACAGAAAATACAAAAGACATCCTCTAAAGGGAAGCTGGGATGACACCCACGTTCTTACTAAAATCCACAGCTTCTTTAAAACCCTGCAAGAGCCAATGCAGTGTTGCAAAAAATAAATTCTGCCTGATTATCTAAGATGACTTATCTAAGAAGATGACTTATCTAAGAAGTCTCTGAAACAAAATTGAAGCCCAAAGCCTTTTAAGGGGAAAGGAGAATTCAGGATAAATTACTGACAAACTGCTTATTGGTCATAGTGTTTTATGGATATCAAAGCTCTACTCCTTGCTTTGTCAAAAAGTTATTTGAGCTCTTGGACAAGATATTTTTCTTCTTTATGCCTCAATTTACAGAGTAAAATTCAAGATTTTCTTACCCCATTTCACCTTTCCTTAATCTTGTTCTAGTTATATCTTGTTCATATGCAGCTGCCTCTATAAAATGTTCTGAAAGGAGGAACTTGTTTGCAATTAATGAGATGAAAACAGAAATAAAATGCCTCTTGAAAATGTTAATGACTTGGTGTTCTAAACCTGTGATTCTTTTGTAACATTTTATGAGGAAAGAATAATGAGAATAGAAAAAGTCAATAGGGCCCAGAGCAGTTTAATATTGTGCATGTTTCAGAGAGTATTACCTTTTTAAATATTGCAGTTGCATTTAGATTTGTGGAGAAGGCCTATTTAAAACTATCTCGATAATGTGAGTACTTGAAGAAATTTCATTTTGTGTCTCCTGTTCCCTGGTTGCTGCTTTGAGCCCAGACAGCCAGATGCACACTGGCACCAGGAGGCTGCTCAGACAGTTCAGGCATGGCCATGTTACAGCCAAGGGTGAAATATGTGGACAAATAGAACTAATTGTGAAGGAGTCTGCTTTTTTTTTTTCCTAGTGGTGATTGTGTTCACTTTCATTTTTAAGTTTAAAAAAGCTCAGATTATCCTTTGAATAAGAATAGAGACAGTTGTCTTCCCTTGGTGTCTGCTTCCCTGACTGAAGAGAAATATTTTCATCAAAAGGTAGAATGATTTGGGTTTGAAAAGACCCCTCACATCATCAAGTCCAAGTGTTAACGTAGCACTACCAACTCCACTACAAAACCATGTTCCCAAGTGCCATGTTCATTCATTATACATCACCTTAAAGGGAATAGTTACTCCTTTAGACTAAAAATTGGGAACATAGACCAGGCCTTAAAAGGATGTACATGGAAGTAGGTGTTGCTCCATTGGTTTAACAAAATTAAGTTGCTTCATCTGTTGCCTTAGCATATAATTCTATAGCAATTTATGTGTCTATCTAGAGTCTCATGTATTAAGGAGATGCATAAATTATTAAATAATTGGGTGAAAATATTTAAACAGTAGTTATGAGAGAATTATTGTGTGCAATGAAATGAAGTGAGAATTGTATTTTTAAGACACTGTTACTTTAAATGCTACTAAGGAAACTCCTGTTGTCCACTGAAGAAATACATACTTTTTCTCCTAGTTGGTCCTGACTAGGTCACACTTGGAGTACCCTGTTTTTTCAGTATAGCATTTTAAAGTGACAAACTGAATCTTACATGGGAAAGAGTTCAGAAAGTGAAGCCTATAAGTGAAGAATAGTATACAGCCATTATAACAGACAACAAGAGTGAGGAAGGAAATTGATAGCATAGAGAAAGGGAAAGATTTCTAAATTGGTTAAGATCCAGCTGTTGCCTCATAGTAGGAGCAAAGAAAGCAGGCAGTTAATTGAAAGTAACAGAGAAAATATTAACACAGAAATGTATGAAAATGTTAAGTTTCTAGAATGAACCAAACATATCCAACAGTTGCTTTTGCTAGAGGAAGATGCTCTTTTCTGGCAACTACTACCAAAGACTGATAATTTTTATATTCATGTTTATTTAATGGCTTTATTATCACTATTATTGTTCAAGTAATGCTGCATCATAAGCCTAGACCTCTATTTTGTGACATTCTATCAAATATGTTTAATTACATTCAGAAAGGTTTACTGAAGTAAGAGTGAGAATTTGTGTGGTTCTTAAAATACAATTCTTCCATTGGCTGTCGACTGTCACTTCCACTTGAAGGATGGTTAAAAGGTTCATGTTTAATGCTGCAGTGTGACAGCTGCAGGTGCCAAAGCTGCAGTTGCTGCCAGGGAGGACTGACAATTTCTGGAAACATATTTTGCAGTCACTCATTTGTATCTTATTGATTTTTGAAATACTGGTAGGTATGTGAAATTGTTGACATCACCTAGTGTCAGATATAATTTATTGGTTAGTTAATACCATGCTTTTCACTTTTCCTGAAATAATGATCCATTTGGGGAGGGACATCCTTTTCCTAGGCAATCAACTGCTTTAATTTTGGCAACCTGTTAATCTACTTAAGTGTATGTTGAAAAGCATGTGAATCAATACATTTCATGTCCAGTGTGTCCTTGAAGGATGTTTTCATTCATGTTATAATGCAGATTAATTCAACTCCTTTTCTTTTAAGATTCAATGTAGAGGCTGATGAACATCATTAAATAGAAGAAATATTTAATCTTCCCCTCGTGGTTGTGATTTTGCAAGCTGAGTAGGGGTGACTTAGAAGACTACAGATTAAGCAAATAGCTTCAAGAGACACTTCTAAGAGTTGTGAGAGTTGAATATTCACTCTAGATTAATGTGTGCAAAGTCTAAATTGCTATAGGAGACATGTTTTTGGGTACTCTTCTGAAAAACTTTAGTCCCTGAAAGTTGCCATGATTAAAATATTCCAGTCTTCTCTGGGAGATCAGTATTGAGTCTTAAATATAACTTTGGTTAGAATAGCTACAATGTTCAAAGTGTTGGAAATTTGGGCAGCAAGTCCTCTTATTGCACTTTGGGATATAAAAAGGTCTGGAAACTATGTAAAGAAACAAGTGCTTTAATGGCAAGTGATCTAGGCAGGGAGAAACATTTCAGAACTTAAAAACAGATCTAGAAATTACCAATCTTTTTCTGTGTTTCAAGATAAATATTAAATGTATTTCCATATCTCACAGGCATTTTTATAGAACTGCCTGACCAGAATGCTGATCAAATTTAAATGCAATTTATGCACAGTTCTCTCTGTACTTGTACAGCAATACTTTCCCCCATAATGCTTTTCTCCATGAAGTTCTTTCAAGATCAAAACATTACAGAGAGAAGATACTTGGTGAAAGAAATCCATATGATGTAAATATAAAGTTTAAGTAAAATTCTGCATAAAGTGGAAAAGTTGTTTCTATTTTTAGAATAGAATCAATAACAGTGGATTGATTCATCAGAGAGAGCAAGCCAAATGGAGATGTTCCTATTGTTGGGACTAGATTTGCCTCTATTATGTCCCTTTCAAATCAAACTCCATGATTCTATGATTCTTAGTCCAGAGGAGAATGAAAATTATCAGTTGTAAGAGTGTCCAGGTTATGGGTTGCAAACGTTAAGGATAGAAGTAGAATACCTATATAAATAACTTTTTACATTTTTTGATTCTGCTTCAGATAGGAAAGCTCTAAGTGAAAAAAAAAAAAAAAGTAGTTTAAATAGAAATCAAAGGTATATAAATAGGGATAAAATCACCTATACTCTTATTTACATGAGGTTTGCCAAGAAGGGAGGGAGAGTGGGGAAGTAAAGGAGGAAAAGAAATAATTAATATATTGCTTTCCTTAATGGAATTCCACATGCTCTACTTGATCTCATGGATATTCAAATATATACCAAGGTAGGTATTTGAGGTATATAAATGTCTAATAAGTTCCTATTAAGTTACTACTCTTAAAATATTTACACCTAAAGTTGCTTACCTTAATTAATGTATTCAATCTAAATAGTGAAAGAATATTTATTTATAAGCTGCAGAGTATGTGATAAAAGCAGGATGTATTTTGAGCTAAGATTATTCATAGGAAATCCTGTCAGAAGATCAGGGAACTTTTCAGAGGCAGATGAGGATGCCCATGTAAATGAAGAGATTTGGACAAAGAGTCTGATGGAAGACTTTGGAAAAGAGGACAACAGTTCATCCAGCAGTAAAATAAAATTACTCACTTTTAACAATAGCCTGTAGCAAACATCTGTTAAGGAAATGTTTGGGAGAAATTCATCCCTTAGCCTGTCAGGGGTGCAGTGTCTGTGGGCAGTAGATTAACTTTCTGGGATCTTGGAAACATAATGTACCAGGCAGGAGTCTGATGCTTTCTCTGGGTTTGTGTGTGACCAATTCCTCCTCCAGTGGCCATGAAACTGTCAAGAACATTACTGAAAGCAGAATGGACTCATTTGGTGTGTCTGTCTGTCTGTCTTTTCAAGCCTGCAACACAAAATTGCTGTAAGAAACTTTGCTGGAGGGTGGTATAAATGAGTGTATATATCTGTTTAACTGCTAGATAAGCTAAATAACATTAGACAAGTGCTAACAGCGAGGTAAATTCTTCTCGTGTTTTTCTTTTCCCTGTTTGATTGTTCTTGAATTTTCTGCTTATTTTTTTCTGTTATAAAGTTGAGGCTGGAGCAGTAGTACACAAAAAAAAATCTAATCTACTTCTGTGAGAAATTCTCCTCTATACACCTAGTCTACCTCTATGATTTATTGCTTTTTGAAGTACTATGTTTTTGAAACAATACATTTTTCATAATGTATAACCTACAGAAAAGAGTAGAGATGTAGACTGATAGATTTTGTTTGGGTGAACTAGTGTTTTATAAAAATACTATTTACTAAAAATTACCTTGGGAAAGGTAATTCTGTGGTGTTTTGATGCAAAGATAAAATAGGGTTATGAATTTGAGACCATGAATTTGGAGTCCAAGGCTATCAAGAATTACTTAACCCAAGATGCATTTCTCCTTTTAACCATTAGTTTTTATGTTTTTGTTAATCTACCTTTGAGGTTACTAAAGAGTTGGATGATTAATTGGAAAGAATTTTAGAAATTAATTTAATTTAACCCATCATAACTAATATTATTTTTAAAAAATTAAGAAAAACCAGGAAACTGCTGTGGTATGGTCTGAAGCCTGAGTTGTGGACTATACCTTGTATTGCTGCAGAGAATAACCAAAGACTAAAATGTGAGTGTTGGAACTAAGCTTATTGAAAATAGTATATTTCCCATGGGAAGTATTCTTGTACCCTGTGTTGTTTGTTGGCTTCAGAGTCCTTCTTCTTGCAAGGTTTGTGTTTTAGAGCTTCTAAATATTAACAGTTGTATTTTTTATTTTTTAAAATGCAAATAGTAAGAATAGTTACAAGGATTTGGAAATGTCTTAATTGCTTGGTAACTTAAACTAAAGCTCCTTTTATGGAATACTTGTTACAGAAAAGTTGTTAGTCTTGTGCAGAGTGTAAGTATATGAGTGATTGATGTGTATGTCACTATTTGTCACCTTTTTGATTCTATATTTGCAAATTAGCAAGAAATCAAGGTTTAAAAAATTAAAAGGTTCTACTTTCCTTCAGAAATAAAACAGTTGGCTATTCATATACACCAAAAGCAATTAGCAAAGAGATTACTATAAATAATAATTTAAATCTTTCATTTATCTTCTTGTTCTTTATTTTTTAAATTGTATTTAAATTAACTGGGTTGGTTTGTCTTTCAGTGAATTTCAATGTGGTTAACAATGTCTTAATGGTTACTGCAAACAGTTAAAATTATTTTCTCTTCTGTATTATAGATAAACTGTTGGATGTGAGGAATTAATAATTTTCCAATTGAACATGATTTTTTGGTATGGTTACCAAACAGTGCATATTTTTTGCTATTCAGAAATTAAATACAAGTTTATGTATGTTCCTTGCACACCAGATAGAACAGGATGATCAGATCATTTCTGTTCAGTTTGAAACCTTTTTTTTTTTTATATTGTCATACAAAGTATTGGCTTGGTT
>VZRX01018589.1:41111-69094 GCA_013398075.1 Notiomystis cincta | reverse complement strand
AAAAAAAAAAAAAAAAAAAAAAAAAAAAAAAAAAAAACAAAAAAAAAAAAAAAAAAAAAAAAAAAAAAAAAAAAAAAAAAAAACAACAACAAACCCCAAGCTTAAGAGCCCAAACAACAAAATACAAAAACACAGAAAAATAAGGAAAAAAAAAACACATAAGAAGGGAAAAAGTATTAAGATACTTTTGAATTTCTTGTCAGATAATTTATTAATTATCTTTACAAGTCTAAATCCAAGGAAACTGCACCATGAAAGCTCAAGTCTCAATTGCTTTTTCTAGTAAAAAGTGTTTTTATCCAAAGTATATTTTATTTGTTTTGATGCGAGGACTTTGAACAGATTTAAGCATATATAGTGGGATTAATTTACTTGGATTTAGACATCTATATTGCAACTCATCTTAACAATCAAGGGATGCACTTTGAGAGATCCTGTTGATTTATGTACCTAAAGTACATGTTTTTCCTAGAATGTAAGGGATTTTTCCCAATGAGTTTAGTCATTACAAGGACAAGGCATTAAATTCTCACCCTTAGTGTTCCATAGTGCTCATAGTGTTGTGTAGCTCTCATAGTGTAACACATTTAAAAGCCACAGAAAATTTATGTTATGTACCTTGAATTTTGTACCAGTGACTCCTACTATCAGCCCCTTCTCTGACCTCTTTGAGGAATTTCTGTCTGAAATTCTGCATCTCTGAGTTTCTGCAGCCCTTACCTGTATATGTTGATTTGACAACATTGTGCTATAAAATGCCAATTTTCAGACATCGATTTTGAGGTTAGCTTTTCATAAAGTTACTCATAATGTAGTAATTTAAATATGCCTCTACTAGATCAACATAAGAATTTGATTTTCACTTAAGGATGCCCTACTTCTGTCTAAAAAGATGCACAAAGATGGGTTGTATTTGAAACTGAATGGTGGCCATCTGTACTTAGTGTGACATTTCTGATGGCCCTTCTGTGGAATGAAGAATTTTAACATCAGGAGACAGTACCTGTTAAAAGGGTGACTGCTCTTTCAACAATAATGTTGTTTGTCATAGCCTGTGGCCATTGGCTTTTAGTTGTGGTAAGATGAAGGAAGTCTTCCTGGGATTTAACAAATGCATGTCATAATGGAGCTGTTAGGGATGAATAGTTGTTCCCATTATAATTGTTTAAAATAAAAGATACAACCCATTCAAATTATTGACTCCTGCCCATTATGCCCATTTGGAAAAGAATTATGTCAACTGAAGGACAGGTTTCTTTGGGTTTATTTTTTTTTAAATTTAGAATTTGGTACACTTTAGTCTGAGATTTTTTACAGGACTTGAATTTCTTCTGTCTTAGAAACCTTCTTGCCAGTTCTTGCTTAGCAGCAAATTTCTACAGTCCTGCAGTCTCAAGCATTCTCAAGATTTGTCTGGTTGAATTCTGAACTATCCATTTTCAATCACAGGTTCTCAGAGTTCTGTGAAACCTAGTGAGGCAGACAAAAGAGACTTGTCACTTCTTTTTGGCCAATAATTTTTCTATGTGTAAGAAATCAATTGTTGATACCTGTCACTGTCCATCATAAGTGTCATCTTTGTATGACTGTTCCTCTAGCAAGTCTGAATGTGACCATCTGAAAACTCCAAGCCCAACCTCCCTCCCTTTTATGTGATGTAACTTTTTTTACATGTTCATATTTGAGATATTTGAAACATGCAGATGGAAAATGAGGTAACTTTTGCCCTTTTTTAAAAAATTTCATTTCTGTATGATTCATTGGCCTTAAAATTCAGTAGGATTTATGTTTATTTAGTTTTTCTGACTGCTCCAAGCAAGCTTTTATGAACTTCATTTTAAATATTTGAACTTGAAATGTTTGACTTTCCTTTTAAATGTAAAGGGTTTATATTGCCCTGCTTACTAGAACTATGGCAGCCTATGTAAATGACAACTGCTTAATAATTGTTCAGTTTTGCTTTCAGATCAAAGTAAGAAATATTTTTTTTTTATTATTTGAGGGAAATTTTGTGATTAAAAAATTATTTTTAAAAAATCCACTTATATATTCTCAGTGACTTAAGTTCTTGAACTCACTGTGGAATTTTCAGCAAAAAGAAGAAAGATAAATGCTTCATGTTTTAGGTCTGAGTGCCATGGGGGCAGTGACATGGCAGTTTTGCAAAACACAAATTTATTTATGCACATAATACTAAAACAGTTTATTAGAGCCTATTCTGGAATAAGTATTTTTAATTTGTAATAATTCCATTAGCAACATGGTGTTTCTAATGTCATACACAATATAACCTGAGTGGAACAGAAATACCTTCCTGCCTTCCAGAAATTTAATTTCACATCTAACCCAAAAATATTCATCCATCATTGTGACATTAAATCCGGATCATCTGTTTTTGAAAGCTGAAGCCATGCTGTCTCCTGTCCTTGTAATCTTTTAGAGTGCCTGTTATTTGCATCCTACTTATGAAACTTGGATAAAGGTAGAGGGAGGGAGGGAAAAGGATACAGCACAGGAAATGTGAATGAGCAACTCAGCAGCTGACAGCTTGGGAAAAAAAGAGTTCATCTTTATCTCCTATCTCTTCTGATAGAGATACTGAATCAATAATAGCAGTATTAGGGCTTATAGTGGCATAGCTATTTATACTTATATATGTGCACAGAAATATATATATATATATATATCTGTACAGCCTCTGTATTGTCTACTCCCAGAATTAACTTCTTTTAAGATGTGACTTTCAAGAGGAAAAAAGATGAGGTCTGCTAGGAACAGAATATTTTTGGACTCCAACAAGAGAGCAAATTGAGGAGGTTAAATTCTCTGTACATGTTGGCCTCTTAAACCAGAAAATAGCTATTTATTTTTGTGAGCTGCTGCAGGACTGAGTTCCTGTGGTACAGAGTGTAGTTATAAATCTCATTTGGCTGCTGTGTCAAGCCATTATAAGCTACCACAGAAGCTGCTGTCATGCAGTTGGTGCTGATGGCCACGTCCCTTGATGTCATCCAGGCAAGGTGGTCAGACGTGGGAGGTCACCAGGTGCGAGGGAAACCAGAACCACTGTGGTCCATCTCCCCATCATTCTTCTCCTGTTTGTCTTATGTTCCTTTCCCCTCCCCAAAAGGAGACAATCTCATCTATTCATGACATCATTGATATTTTTGGGCCAGGTGTTCTTGGTTTTGGTCAGGTGTTCTTCTCTTCTGTGGGGTTAGTGTGGTTCCATCAGACATATCTCCTGCTTGTTCAGAGGGATTATTCTGTTGGTATCAGGCACCCTTCCCACATTCCCTGCAAGATTATTTCATATTACAAAATGTCTTTCTTGCTTTCTCTACATCCTTCATTCTTACCATACAGATTTTACTACTTTTACAGGTTTTTCTGTATCCATTTTGGAGAATGTCTCAGTCTATATAGATTAAGACACCAGTGTAAATTAAGAAGGCCACAGAGATTTCTGCTGATGGAGGGTCTATGCAGGAAAAAAAAAAGAAAGATAAAATTAATGACTTGACTTTATAAATTGGCAAATGTGAACAATTAACCATTGGTCCCTGTATGATTGCTTCTTCTTTAGATTAATAGGGACAATTCAAGACAGAGAGCAGCTGAATAGTATTGTTACATTTCACTTGAATTTATTGATGCCTGTTTGCCTCACTAATATTTTGCTACTTTTGCTAGTTTTGTAATATGCTATGTTTGTAATATGATTCTCTCTAAATGGTGGATTTTAAATGGAATCAGCTCTGTTTTTCTCCACTTTATAGCAAAATTAATGCTTGGAATGTTTCTTCCTACAAGGCACTCTTCTTTAGTATTAACTCTATGTATTCTTTCATGTAAACTTAATTGTTTCATCATCCAATATAAATCTAATATTTCATAATCCAGATGAATTCTCAGCTGAGTCCATGTTAAAAGTGTGTTCTAGGAGAGATACTCCATAGGAAAAATGTTTTGCAAAAGTTCATACTGCCTGAAAGCCAGGATAAGAACTGCATGAAAAACTGTCAAATATTTTGAGTGAGCTGTTCTTGTACACTTTAATATGATAGTGTAGCGAAGTCCCATAATAAATTAAAATAAAATGTGTTTTCTTTTTAGAATACTCAATTCTGTTAATTTTAAACCCATTTTTTCTGTCTAGGCTAAATTTATAACAGATAACTTATTGTCATGTTGAATGGGGATAAAAAATGAGGATTAGGAATTAAGTTACTTGGAAATGAATCCATGAGAGTCTCAAGGAGAGTAATAATTTTGAAAGCCAATGGCAATGAGGTTTTCTGACTTATATACAACTTGATTAAGTTGGGTGGCTTAGGTTTAGATTCCTCTCTAGATGGTTTCAACTTCTGTTAATTTAATGGTAACTTTGCAACATACAATTCTCTAGAGGGGTTTTAGGTTTCCTCCTTTGGGAAAACCTTTTCCTCCTCTTCTCTAGACTTATAAATATGTATTTTCAGGCACTGCAGTTTGTGTTTGTGCATGTGTGGGAGTTACACATGCAAGTCTGAACCAATCTATTTAAATGCAGGTCAAAATATACTAAACTATGTAGGATTATTCAAATTTTTGGTGTGGTGTAATGTTTTGTTGCTCAGTTCCACACTGTTGTAAACAGAAATTATGTGCATCTGCTGAAAAAGATGAAACTCTGTTCAACATAGGAATTAATGTAACAGAAATTAAATTGGCAGATACATAAAAGCAATACATTGGCATATAGTGTGTTTTATTTACTCTATGCATATGCTTAAATCCAGAAGAATTGAGGAGACATTTTGAAATATTCTTCAAACAGCACTAAAGGCAAGCAAATATTTGCAATTATGATCAAATTATGCAGCTATCAAATACAATTTTCTATAATTAGTGGGTAAGCAGAAGTTGTTGACTTTATAATTACATGACAATTCTAAAGGAAGTTCCCCTTTAATTTGTCTTAGTAAACACCTCCAATGCAGTCAAAATTGAAATGCAACACATTTGTGTGCTTCGATTCGTCAGCTCGAGGCTTGCTAAGCTACAGGAGGGAAGATAGGAGGAGGCAGGATTTTCTGCCTTTGAGACAGTCATGCATTGCAAAAACTTTTACCTAAGAATTATCTGGAATTTTGTCCTATCAAAACTGAGGCAGTAGCTGACTCAAAATAACTCTGAGATAGTCAGCGCTAAGGGGAAGAGGTATTAAAGAAAGAAGAAAGGTAGTAATTGCAATGTGGATCTCCAGAGGAATGCAGATAATTGTTAAAGCCTGGAGGGAAATGAGCAATGAGCAAAGCAGAAAAAAATGTGTTGCCCAGAAAAAGAATTGTGAGTAACAGGAAATAAAAAGGAATTGCTTACAAGCCGTGGCATTTTAAAACAAAACGAACAAAAGGAATGATAATCAAAAAAGGATATAAACTTAAGTCTGCGTTGTTCTAAGAAAAAAAGTCTCAGTAAGTTCTAAAATGTGAAACAAGCCTACAAGGAATAGATACACGGGCAGGGTGACTGGATTTTGGTAATTTTTCTGCAGAAAGTAAAATAATAGAGAAATAATCAAAACTGTAAGCTGGATGTAAAAATATCTTATTCTTAAATATTTCAGAAAAGACAACTGGAGGTTGCTGGGTCAATTGTAATGGAATCGTTTAACAGCATACCCTGGGGGGGGAAATCTTTTAGGTCATTACAAAAAAACCTGAGCAGAGTGCTAGGAATTACACTGAGACAGATGCACAGCTTGTCATCTCTGTGTCCTTCCATATTTCTTCCTGTGAAATGAAAGACTTTTCTGTCAGCAGACAAATGTGTTCAAGAAATGACCGGATGTGGCACTCAGTGCCATGGTCCAGTTGACAAGGTGCTGATCAGTCAAAAGCTGGACTCGATCTTGGGGGTCTTTTCCAACCTTAATGATTCTGTGATTCACTGAAAAGGAGAACACTGCCATTTTGATATCTCTCCAACAAACAAGGGAACTGTGCACCTTTGAAAGTGTTAGAAATAGCATAGATGTGAATAATTTCCTTGTACATAGCACAGGCAAAGTATATTGCCAGTGTTTTGTATTAATATTTAAGCTGCTTTTGAAAATCCAGTTTATAGGTCTTTCTGTTTATCGTCTTGAGACTTTCTCAGCCACACATCTGAGATATTGATAGGTGTGTTGCATCATGTAATTTTGGCCAGAAATACTCTCTGTTTTCTATGAGAGAAAAAGTGGAAGTTTTAAACAATATGTAATTTGTTGACGAAATAGAATTAGATATGGCAATCATGCAGTTATATATTATTTTTTAATTTATTGCTATTGAAAGTATGTCAACTACTGCATATGTCAAATAAGAATTGCATTATGTGAAATTATTTAATCTGATGTCCAAGGCAATACACATAGGCAAGAACAATGTATAAGTTCATACAGAGAGCTGAAATTTTACTCATGTGTGTGACTTCAGACTCGATTCTCCTACCATCTTCCATACAAAGAGGCTGGAAAAACGCCCACATAGGTGTGCATAACTCTGAACTCTCTTTTTACTTTCATTAGTAGTGGAGAGCAATTCAACCAGATAGAAAATTACTTTTTTCCCCTATTATTTGTCTAGCACCATATTTATTCTGTGTTACTAAATTAAATACTCAAATTCAGTTGTCCAAATTAATGTAGTAGAGTCAATGTATGAGTATGGCTCAAGCACACTTGTCTCAGAAACTACAAGCTGTTCTTAACTTTCATTAATTCAGGATCATGTAGGAAAGCTGGCTAAGGATTAGAGTTCTTCCATGTCTTATTGTGCTCCTTACAACTGATAGGACAGCTGCAGTCCATAAAAATTTTTCTGAAATTGTTTTAGAAGATTTTTGGTATAAGTTAATCCCCGAAGTGTGGTCTAAAAGACAGTCTGAATTAATTGAAGAGGGAGATCTTCAGTGGAGATTTGAATCATTCACTTGGTAGCATCTTAAGCCGTGCACATATGTAAAAAAACAAAATATTGAGAAAGGGAGAAGGATAGGGAAAAAAGACTGCATCAGGAAATAATTTAAAATCAGTTATTCATGCCAGCATTTTTTAGCATGATTCTTAAGACAGTCTGTCATGAGGGGTGTTTGTTTTATGATCCTTAAGGCTGTTACTTGTATCTTTACAAGGTGCACATTACGTTAATTTTTATCCTAATGTTATGAGGCGAAATGCATTACTCATTTGAAATAAGAAGGCTGGCTTGGGTTCAGCTACAAAAAGTAAATAAAACTGAAGTTTTTTAATGCTGGTCAGGCTTCCAGAACGGTAGCACATTTTGTGTATATTGGTTCCTGGTAATCTAATTGAAACTGTAATTAAACTATATTTTCTTGTAATAAAAAGACTGGTGGGGCAGCAACTGCCCCAAGGATTTCCTAAATAGCAGAGAAATTGAGAAACAATCAATTTTGGATACCTTCTTATCTTGCTTTTCTCCCTGCTAATCTATGTATGTTTTGGCAGCAGAACAGGCAGTCACATTTCTTCTTATTCTCAACTCAGCCATACTATTAAAGTGAATTCTTGAGGTGAGGAATATACAAGAGCTATTGAAGATTGCCTCAAGTCTCCAAGTTGTTCTCACTGTTCCAAGTTGCTGAATATGTGGTGGGGTGGCAGTTTGAAGTTGTGAGAGCATTTTAAAACCAAGACTTTTTACTACATATAAAGAGAAACATACCTTTCTTTCTCTTTATGTGTTGTGCTTTATCTCTTTGATCCTTGTAGTGCCTCTTGTTACTGTCAGTCCTAAGAGCTGTAATAGCACCCTAAAAATAGGGCACATTTATGAACACATACATGTGGGAAATCCAAGCTTCTGCATGAATAAAAATACTATATATACATAGGTATACATACAATATGTATTATATATATAACACAAAAATAAATGTAATATTGTAGTAATCACCAGCTTCAAGTGCTCATATAGCAAAATATTACTAATAAAAATAAAGTAAGATTATATTGCATCAACTTAATGAAAGTTTAAATTATACACTCTCCAATTGCATGAGGAATTTAGGTGAGCATGAAGTGAAGGAGAGGGAGGAGGCTTATGTTCTAACACTTTGAAAGAAAATTTTCTGACATTTTCAAGTTCATTTGTCTTGAAAATGTCTTGACATTATTACTTCACTTTGCTTGTGCTATGATCCTCAGCAGAGGACTTAAAGATTTAGTGAAATGGATATGTATTATTTTATTCACTTTCTAACTATGAGAATGAACTAGAACCAAACCCATTGAATCTACAGGACTTGAAAATATCCAATAGCCTTGCTGTGCAGTAACTATTGTCCTTCTGTCAGCATTATGCATTCCACAGTTTTCAATCTGTACCAGAAAAATGTCATTATGTCTGCAGTTTTTATTCCAGTTTCTCTGGGTTGTCATACCTACATTTTTACACATAAATTTTCAAAATTATTAACCTATGACTTTTTCTACTCCTACAGTCATCCTCACAGTGAAAATATGTTTAAGTTCTTACACTGACATCTGCTATACCTCAGTGCATTTGTTTTGTATAGATCTAAATTCATGGATGCATCTCTTTTGGGACATGTTGCCTTCTTTGCTATTGTTTTTCCCTTTGCAGCAGAAAGATCAAAGCAGTGGCAGAAAAGGAAAAAGAGATAAAATTGGAATCACTTAATATAACTCCTGGGCATTCAGTTGCTTTTTATGATTATACACGAGTAATGTAACCTGTTCCATGATTTAGATTTTCAGGGAGTTTTTTGGTGAGTTAAGAAACTTTTTTGTATTTTTTTTTAAATGTCTACTTATATGCAACTTTAGAGGACAGTTATCTCTTAAGTATTTTGAGGATACCCTATAAATGTACTTTATTTGTGTATAGAATATAGAGTTATTAGTGAACTTTCAAATAAGTGTAGCTTTTTGTGATTTTATATTTTTTGTAAAGAATACCCAGTATCCATATTTTTGATATTCAAACATGTTTTCACAAAATTAATTTATTACTGCTTTTCTACACAGATTACTAGTACTTTATATTTTATAATGACTAAAGTGAAGTTCAACTGAAACTACATAAAACAAAGTTTTGCATTCAGAATGAAAGGAATAGATTTTTAAGTACTCCTACTTTTTAAGCTATGTATGTTGAAGCTTTGGAAGTGTCAGCTTAAAGGATGTTCAACGACTGACTGACAGGCATTACAATGATGACTGATAAGTGACTCTTTTTCTATTTTGAGGAGACTGGTTGAAAAATTGAATTTTGGAAGAAACACTGCCTTTGAAGCAAAAGCTTTCTTAAATACAATCAGCAGAGAGGGATTTTCGGCATTCAGTTCCAACATTTGTTCTTTCTTGTAGAAGAGCTGATGCCAACATCAAGTAAACATTTTGTCTTCCTGATTAAGAAATTTACTTTTAAAGCCTTTTTAAACTCTGTATGTTTTGTTCCTGGTGTCATTATATAGATGTCATCCATGGAGCATTGGTTATGATAATAAAATCACAGATATGGGGAGATGTGGATCACTGATCTGTTTGTCTTTAAGTAGGGATGGCTTGGGTTTTCATTGTGATTCAGATGCTGAGATGATGAGAACTAGAAATGTTGGCCATGACCTTGCACTATAGTAGAATTGTAAAATAGTATTTCTCCATGTAAAGATAATAAAGTAATAGTGACGCCACATTACGGTTAATAATAAAAAATGAAGAGAAAGACCTGTAGATTATTTGTAATGTGACAGCAATTCCTACAATCACTTAAAACCATTGCTGTTAAAGTTACATTTAAGGTTAATCCTGCCCATCTTTCTACAGTTATAAAACCCATATCTGCAAATTGCCAGGAAATACAAAGTAGCTGTTTCACATAGCCCTAGTTCTACTCTAATTTATTTTCAACTTTCACTTGAGTGAACTAGAGTACACTTTAATTTTCTGAACTGAAAACATGACATTCAAAGGCAGAATGCTGTGAAAAGAATTGGGAGAAGAAAATGGGGAGATATTTTTTTCCCGTTTTATAATGAAAGTAGTATTAATCAGTGCCACATAATGCATGCAATGTTCTAGTTATGTGTTTTTTTGTTAAATAAAATCCTACTGGGTAAGATTGACTGTGAGTTCATGTGCCATGACAAGTTTCAAAATAAATTGTTCCTAAATTCTTGCATTAAAAGACAATTTTGTGGAAAATTCTCTAGTTTATCCAGGGCTATAAGCCATCATAAAATGGAGCACTTTTAATCTTATATTTGAGATGATGAAGTTAAGCAGATGAGATGATGAAACTAAGCAAAAATACTTCTTACGGTCTTTTCCAATTTTAATCTCAATAAAAATACTTAATTTCTGAATGTAGTATATTTTACAGGGAAGGAGAGAAATTCTGAATTTCTTGATTGATGATATTGCATATATAAAACTGACTATAACATGCATGGAGATAATGCTTCTCAGATTAGACAACTACATATCTGCATGGATCAGGTGAAATTTCCTGACCCTATTATACAAAAAAAGCACAATTAACTGGAACTGTGATTAATGTTCAAAACCCAGCAGAAATGGGATCCTGACTGTCTCTAACATTTCAGCCATGTAATGTTTGCCCTTAAAGAGCTTTGAGAGAATTTGAGATTGTACTCAGAATAACCATGCTAAGGCAAAATGAGGTCTATTTTCTCTTTGGCAATAAGAGAGAATGAGTCCTCTGTGGCAAAGTTCATAACTATAAATAAGCAGTGATATTTTCTAAATTTCTGACAAAAGGTTTTCATGTCTCGAAAGTCCATATGTTTCTTGTGACTGACTGACTTTCTGGCACACAAGTATGATCAATAATCTTACATAATTTTCGTTTGTTATATTTTGGTAATTCTAGTTGTACATTCATACTGTGTAATCTGGTGGCCTAGCAGGACAGTAACACTGTTAAGTGTTACCATTATCATGTTTGTTTTCATATTGTCTCCCTAGGAAAGTATTATGAGATGTTTTGTTGGTTTTCCATTATTTCTAGGTCATGTGCATTCAGACATACTACATATGTACTTTGGTGTGTGTATTTTTGGGAGAATCAAGCCCAGAGATGTATACCTAGGTATGGAAACTAAGGAAGAGGGTTTTTTGGTCTTGGTCCAAGCTCCTGAAGTCTGCCTAGTGTACAATCTCCTGATAATCTTGCTATTAGGACTTCTCATTGCCCAGAGGAGCAAAGTTGCCAACTGCAGATTTCAACTAGGGCTTTAAATCTGTCTTTTAGTTTGTAAGACTGTTTTAAAGTCAAAGAAGTTTTACGTGTTCTTCAGAAGTCAATGAAAAGCAGTTTTTAAAAATGACAGCACTAGAGGAGCATAATAAGGACAGTACATTTAGGTCTTGGGTTTGTTTTTCTAGTGAAGACACTGTCTTGGGTTATTTACCTGTCATGGTGGTTGGGCCAACCACCGCCAAAAATTAGAAGAAAAAGTGAAACCTATGTTTCAGCATCTGTGGCAATGGGAACCTTTGTGGCTTTATATCAGGCTTTTAGAAATATGGACTATCATATGTGCTCTGTCATGACCTGTGAAGAGGCAATATGTCTGCATAAAGTTTTGTAAACCATAACCAGAACTAAAAAATGCCACAATTTCAGTGTTAGGAATATTTTAGATAAAGAATGCTAAGCATTAATTAAATCCATGCATATGTGAATATTATTCTGAAATATATAATGGCCTTCTAATTTCATCTGTTCAAAGTAGCAGATGACCAAATAGTTGAAACAATACTGTGAACATAATTTCACAATTAAAAAGAACATGGAACCTTTCATCTAAAAAAAAACAAACCCAACTAAACAGCCCATTTTTGTTGATTGGTGGGCCAAGAGAGTAGCCATCACAGAAATGAGGGAGTGGTGATACCTCAGGTGTTATATCCTTCTCAAAATCCAACTGTACCAGAGTGTGGGAGTTCTTCCATATCTTGGTCCATTCCTTTGGTTTCCAGTTGAAGCTGTTCTAGCTTATATTAATATGCAATACTAAGAATAAGCTATATTTTCAGCAAAGTTTCCAGTAAAGTGTTTTTTTTTCCTCCTATTCTTCATATTGTTACAGCTTATCATATTTTACTGCTTTTTGGTCTTGTTTGCTTTGGCAGGGAAAATTAAAATCATGTTCATATATAACTGGTAATTGTACATGAAATGGCCTCGACACTGAGACTCAGCACTTCCAACCCCTCAACACTCAAACTGAGAAAAATAGGTGATCAGTGTATCACTTTGAGGCTTTAAAATCATGAAATCATGTGGATTTCTTATCTGAATAGGATGTTTATGGATGTGAATCCATAATCATCACACATTATACAAACCAGTAAAAAAACCCGAAGCCACATAACCCATGACTCAAGGTGAATAACATTTTAAAAATTAAAAATAGATAAGTTTGGTATTAGTCGCCATTTAAAATGAGAAGTGAAGGACATAGAAGCTGCCAGTAGAATGAAAATCAGTATGGGAACAGATGTGGTATCAAGAATATAGAGAAGGATCTAGAACCTTGGAATAGAAATTATTCTGATACATGTACAAATATGATTTACAGTAAGAAGCTAAGGAATTGAAATACCTTTTCAGAAAATATTCACATAGCAGATCTGCTGTATAACTCCAATTATCCAATTCCACACTTTTCCTTGAAAAGGGAAACAAAATAATTAACACATATAGTGTAAAAAGCCTTAAAACTTAGAGTGTCTAGAAAATATCTGGAACAATTAAAATGCTTTATACTAACAGTATCTGTGGCTTTAAATAATTAATTAATTCATTAAAGGAAAAAAACAGAAGAGAAATTGTGATCTAAGGAGCCTAGCTATCTGAATGGAAGATAAAAAGAAATCTTCTAGTTCTCAGAATTCAAGTATAAGGAGCTTGTAAGTTTAGGGAAAAGGACCCAAGGATTGGTTTGTGTGACTTGTGTATGGATTTCAGACGAAATCACATTCAATTGTTTTATGCAACTGTGTTTCAAAAGCTCTCAACTTTGAAACATTAATGATTTCCAGAATTTTGGAATTAGTTATTCACACCTGTAAAAAATTGTGAAACAGTGGTAGGCAAGGACTTTGCCATGTAGATGTTTTCACTGCAGAAGAAAAGTTCTTCCATTTTTTTATTACAAAACTAGTAGACACTACAGAGTTGAAATGAGGAGTGGGCATATAGTGATCAAAAATCTGGGAATTTATACAATTAAAAGAATTTCAACCTAAGAAAAGAAAAAAAAATCTTTTTTGGTTCACATCTCTGACTGAAATTTTGGGTTGTCTTTTTAAACACAATTAAATATTTACTTTCTAATTTGTTTATGATGTTTTATCATGAGGAATTTATGTTATTAGAATGTCATCATGTCATTGTACTATTGGAATAATGCCTCATCATGAGGTATCATTATAGAATTAATTTAAAGCACACTGAAGACTATTTCAAGAAAACAAAATCTAGGTGTAGTCACTGACTTGCATAATTATTTCCTTAGCTAATGTTTTTCTTTTACCTTTATTCTCCTTTCTTCTCTGTATAAATAATTTTCTCTTCCAAACTGGCATAGTCTGAAACCTGTTACTTGCTCGCCTTTGTCAGGAAAAAAAAAGGAGAAATGTTAAGGATTGCTCCTCTTGGAAACTACATCTAAAACCCAGTTGAATATTGAGCAATTAAGGAATTGCATTAAGCAGTTTTCTGAAAGTCCTGTTAACCTTAATTTTGCTGATTGCAGGGCTTTTTGCTCTCTCTCACATTGTGGGACTCTAGTAATAAAGCTTCAATTGATTGTAATGATGCAAGGACAGTGCCTAAGTTGGGAAACAGTAAATGTAACTGGAAACTTGCATGCTTTTAAATGATTTTTTTTTTTTAATCCTGGCTCTGAGCTTCTTCTGAGGGCTTTTTTTGATACTAGTACTTTTATCTTCTGTTTGTATAAATATAAATATGTCACATCCCTTTGAGTACTTTTACTACATATATATATTTCATATTTGTAATGGTCATGTGGTTTAACCCCAGAAGCAGCTTCGACCCACAGAGCTGCTTATCCCAGCCAGCAGAGTGAGGGAGGGAATTGGAAGGGCAAAAAGGAGAAAGCTCTTGAATTGTGATAAAAAAAGAGTGTATTAAGTGAAGCAAAAGCTCTCTGTGCAAGCATTCATTCCCCGCTCCCCACCAACAGGCAGGTGTGTAGCCACCTCCACGGAAGCAGGGCCTCAGCACACGTTCCCAAATACTTGGGAAGAGAAATGCCAGCAACTCTCCTTCCTCTTCCTGGCCTTGAGCTTGTCCTGCTCATCATGACATCGTGGGCACACATGTTTCTGTGACCAGCTGAGGTCCACTGTCCCTGCTGTGTGCCCTCACAGCCCTTTGCCCACCTCCAGCCCTGGGACTGGGTAGGCATTTCTCAGCAACAGCCAAGCACCAGTGAGTTATTCACCAGTGCAAAGCACAGCACTGCCCAGGCTGCTATAAAGGAAAAGCAAACATTTCCTATTTTGGTAATTCTATATTTTTTTTGAACAGTACATTAATATGGCCAATACAGAAGTTATATGTCACAATTTTATGGTTTCCTTGTGTTCCTGGAACTCAGTCTTTAAGATGTGTATAATGTTTGCTGCTTTTCAGTTTGGGGGTGTCAGACTGGGAGTGTATTTTGAGAAAGAGGTTATAGGTAGCAGTTATTAGTTGAGCGTTTTCATCCTGAGTCTCTTCTGACCTTTCCTGAGTAGTCCTCAGTTTAGGTCCTTTCTTCTTGCTCATTCTGTTGATATGTTCATAACTACTTTCATCTGTGCTTTGATTTGAGATAAACTTTTGATTTTTTGGGTTTTCTTCTTCCCAACTGCTTTGGCCTATTGTTACTTTAGACCTTGCAAGTTTTTTGATTCTTTCTATTTGAGGGCTGCTTCAAATTTTAATAATAATATTTATTCCCCGATTTGTGCTGTGCTGTTTAGTTTAGCCTTTCTTAACTCTGTCTTGCAAAGGGGAGAGAGGAGTATAAATCTGTCTTTGGAAGAGTTTGACTTAATAGTCTCCATACTACTGCAAAAATATAAATTCCTTAGCCATCTTTCTCGTTTCTTTTCATCACACTTGGTTATTTTTCATTACTTGTTTCATATTTCAGGCAATATAGAGTCTACTGTGTACTGCAGCATTTCATGCAATTTTTATACTTTGGTGACACCAGATATGAGAGGATGACACATTCATTTTGTTTTATTGGGAGAGAGAAATCATTCATTTGGAAGAGGAGAGGAGAGGAGATCAAGAAAGCGGTGGGAAAAGAGATATTTGGAACAAAATTCATCCAGAAAGACACTTGTTCCATTTTTGAAAAGGAAGACAGGCTTTATGGGCTCCTTGTCTAATGAAGCTTTTGGATAACTCATGTAGACCAAATTATTCAAGTGGATTGGTTATTCCTTCCTTGTTTTAAATGTAATATGCTAACTTCTTTTAAAAATAGAGCCCAAGGGAAAGTTGTCGAAAAAATACAAAATTCTTTTTATGCTTTCTGCCTCTTCCTGTGAAAATGCCTCACTGAGAGAGAGCTACTGCTTAACAATCTGCAGGTTCTGTATTAAGAAGTGTCTAAATATTTTTCCCCTACTCCACAGAATCCTAAAATTCTCTATTTAAAATCAAAATATTATTTCTTGAGATTTACAAAACTCTGAAGTTAAGATGGGGGAAAAAATGGATTTTTTTTTTTTTTGCACTTTGGTTATAAGAAGATCTTTCCCTGTCACAATGACTAAATGCTCTAGATGTTTATATTTATTTGAAATAACTCTGGTTTGAGGACCTATTGTCCTGTTTGAACTTTAGTGAAGATGCAGTGTCCTTACTCAACCAAAATTCCCATTGACTGCCATGTTCTTTTTCGTGAGCTGTTTCAGTATAGGATCTAGAAAACAAGACAACCTTCATAGTAAAAGAAGCAAAAAATGAAAAATAGTCACTTGCAATTGGTTAAATACTTACTGTGATTTTAATGAGTTTCTCCCAAAGATAAAAAGGCTTGTGAGTACTATATACTTTTTATGGAACTATTTAATTTTCTAATGCCCTTTTACTGTACTGTATTCTGAAAAAGCTAATTTTGGGGGTGAGAAGAGGAAAGATCTTAATAAATGTGATGTACGAGTTAAATATAGAAATATGATGTTTGACCCACTATCATTTTAATAGTAAATAACCAGCCTAAATGCCATTTTCTGAATTTCAAGTGTAGAAGAATCTTAAAATAGATATTTCTCATCTGTGATGTTTAAATATTTTCTGTGATAATAGTATAATTCTTCTATTGAAAATGTTTTCAAAGTGAGTTGATGAAAATTGTTTTAGAATGCTCTAAAATGCATCCTAAATTGTGACAACATCATGTATTGTAACCATCTTTCATCCTTATCAAAATTGAATGACACATCATCCCCTTCCTTGCTGTGGGTCCCAGTACTATGTAAATAATGACATATTAAGTTTACTGTTTTCATTCGAAGAATGCTTTGCATGTATAAACCTAACCTCTGATGTTTCATCATATGTGCTTCTTGTATGCATAGCAAAATAGAGATGTGCTTCTCTTTGTGTACATGGTTTAATTAGGAATCACTTCCAGAACAGGTGTAAAGAAGCACAGCTTCTTGGTAGGCATAGAAATGCACCAGAAGGCTGGCATGACATAAATAATCCTCTTCTTGTACTAAAAGCAAGTTTGTTTTCCCATCACACCAACAATTTGATCCCAAGAAGCTGTTAAGCTTAATAGCATTTTGGAATGCTTTGTTCAAAGTTATGTAAGACACTTGCTGTTCCTTTTTTCTCTTTTAATATCAGTTGATGCGTGACACAATTTGCCGTCTTTTCTTTGCTGCGAACACAGAGGATGTAAAATGGGTGGATGTGTGGAGCTGGTGCTGTTTGAACTGTGGCAGACAAAGCACAGTAAGGCACAGCAACATAATCTTTTCTGCCTCCAGTTTAGCCTTTCATGTGGTTAATCTGTAAGCTAATCGAGCACAACTGGATGGAGCTTCTCAATTTTTCCCTTCTTTATATACAAGAAATGAGTTATAATGAACAGATTAAATAATGAGCCAAGCAGCCAGAAAACCAAAGGATGTTCTGTTACTTCTGGTAAGGAGGCTAGTTTGGTAGTTCACCTGCTGTTGTTTCTAGCTCCTTTTTTCAGCAGAACTTTCATTTACACAGAAGGTTAAAATAATGCAATTACACTTGTTAGTTTGCCATTATCATCCGTCACAATTTTGTTTTAAAAAATGAAAAAAATATAAAAAAGAGAAGAAAGAAAAAGAAGTTTATGNTAAAAAAAGCCAAGTAAAAAACCCCCCAAAACCAGGGGAATTAAATACACAAACTATATAACAGGAATTAAAATTATAGTCAACTGAATATGCCATGTCTGTACTAGAGAAATATTAAAATCAGAGACATGTTGAGGATTAATATCTAGAAATTTATATATATATATGAAACTTACATAATTCATCCCTAGCTTTTTCTCTCAGATGGCTTTCCTGCATGGGGCAGGGAGCGGTAGACAATTTAGAATATGTTTGACCTATGTTCTTTGTCTCTCATTTGAGAGAAAATTACTAGAATTGTGATTTCCAAACCCTGAAACATTGCTTTGAATTTCTAAACATCACTAGGCATCTACATATTCCATCCACTCAAGTTCTCCCATTCTTTTCTTAGTCCATCACTACCAATGTTTGTTCTATAAACTGTTTCCTGTAGCCCTGAAAGATACCACATTAGTCACAGGAGCAGCACTGTATCAGTACAGTGTAGCCAACAACTTGGACCACAGCAATAGCAATTGTCTTTTTTTCTGATTCCTTTTCTTTCACTTTTGTAAGTTAAAGGCAAGAAGTTGAGGAGGAAAAGTTGCTTCAAACTGAAAATATGATCAGTTGAATATTGTAATGCAGTGTTCAAAACGGGGAAGTGAGAGAGTGAATTAATGATAAAATAGATGTAGAGGGAAATGCACTTGAAAAGATAACAGCCAGGCAGGAGTGACAGATAGAACACTTGGAATAATGCTCAGAATTATATTCAGATATAATCAAGAAATAAAAGCAAAGTTTTAAAGAGCAATTGTGCTAAAGAATAATGAGCAACTAATTGTTCTTTAGTCCCCATTGCCATATTTTAAAACCAACACGTGCTCTCTTTGGGCTGAAGTTCACCAATGGACCTAACTCTAGAAAATATTCCTGTTTTACCAAGGCTCTGAAGGCCTGTAATACGTAGTTCTGACTTCTGTAGCTCAGGACTTGCTTCTTCAGTGTAAGTGGCACCCGTTGCTGTTTCACAGAGGTTTCCAATTTGTGCCTGTATTGCCCACTGAATATTTATCTTTTAATTAAAGGTCAGAAAATCTCAGTATGTGCTGTTTGTACAAAATCTTCTAAGAGAAACAGCTGTGTAATTGTGGTTATTATTCCTGTGTGTAATACACTATTCCCTGTATGTTCCCTAATTCATATTAGTGGAAAAAAAACCCAGTTATTGAAAAGACAGAACAAATATTTATTCCAGCATGAGTACAAAAATTCAGAAAAAAAAAGGCTACAGCTTCACTAATTAAACTGTTAAAGGACTATGAAGGCTTCTCAGTTTACTTAGTAGTTGTTTGGTTTTTTTCCTTCAAAATAGTAGCATAATTTGTATTTGTGAAGCTAGGATGCCATGAATAACAATTATTTACTGAGGAATGAGGGTCGAAATCTGAAGGTACATAATATTATAACTCATTCCTATGGCAGAAACCACCATTGATCAGCGTGGTCATTCCTCTGAGGCTGTTCAAAAAGAGCACACCTAAGTCAAATTCTGGAGTAAGGGTTCTGGCAGTGTTGAAAATAGAAGTAATTAATAGAATTGCAGTGAATCCAGGATTTGCCTATGGATGGAGTGGCTAAGTTTGTGGCTAACATTGCTGTTATTTGAGGGGGAAAAAAAAAAGAAAAAAGTTCCTAAAGGTATCAGAAATCATTATTGTGAAAGTAAGATTTTCTTTTTTTACATAAAGCAAAATGCTTTTACCAGCATGGGAGACAGGTCTGGATATTGTTAAATGCTGGGNAAGGCTGGCATGACATAAATAATCCTCTTCTTGTACTAAAAGCAAGTTTGTTTTCCCATCACACCAACAATTTGATCCCAAGAAGCTGTTAAGCTTAATAGCATTTTGGAATGCTTTGTTCAAAGTTATGTAAGACACTTGCTGTTCCTTTTTTCTCTTTTAATATCAGTTGATGCGTGACACAATTTGCCGTCTTTTCTTTGCTGCGAACACAGAGGATGTAAAATGGGTGGATGTGTGGAGCTGGTGCTGTTTGAACTGTGGCAGACAAAGCACAGTAAGGCACAGCAACATAATCTTTTCTGCCTCCAGTTTAGCCTTTCATGTGGTTAATCTGTAAGCTAATCGAGCACAACTGGATGGAGCTTCTCAATTTTTCCCTTCTTTATATACAAGAAATGAGTTATAATGAACAGATTAAATAATGAGCCAAGCAGCCAGAAAACCAAAGGATGTTCTGTTACTTCTGGTAAGGAGGCTAGTTTGGTAGTTCACCTGCTGTTGTTTCTAGCTCCTTTTTTCAGCAGAACTTTCATTTACACAGAAGGTTAAAATAATGCAATTACACTTGTTAGTTTGCCATTATCATCCGTCACAATTTTGTTTTAAAAAATGAAAAAAATATAAAAAAGAGAAGAAAGAAAAAGAAGTTTATGAAATAGAATTTGCTGTCTGACACGGATGCAGAGATCTCCTTATTGTATTATAAAACATTTATAAGCAGAACATGAGCTACTGATGGTATTGCATTTCTGAAAATTTACCCATGACCACAGATATATTCTGAAACTAATAAATATTGTGGTCTGAAAACTAGTAAATATTGAGTAAAACTTACATTATAATGCATATTTCCTCGGAGCACAGAAAAGGCTGTTNTCAAGTTCTCCCATTCTTTTCTTAGTCCATCACTACCAATGTTTGTTCTATAAACTGTTTCCTGTAGCCCTGAAAGATACCACATTAGTCACAGGAGCAGCACTGTATCAGTACAGTGTAGCCAACAACTTGGACCACAGCAATAGCAATTGTCTTTTTTTCTGATTCCTTTTCTTTCACTTTTGTAAGTTAAAGGCAAGAAGTTGAGGAGGAAAAGTTGCTTCAAACTGAAAATATGATCAGTTGAATATTGTAATGCAGTGTTCAAAACGGGGAAGTGAGAGAGTGAATTAATGATAAAATAGATGTAGAGGGAAATGCACTTGAAAAGATAACAGCCAGGCAGGAGTGACAGATAGAACACTTGGAATAATGCTCAGAATTATATTCAGATATAATCAAGAAATAAAAGCAAAGTTTTAAAGAGCAATTGTGCTAAAGAATAATGAGCAACTAATTGTTCTTTAGTCCCCATTGCCATATTTTAAAACCAACACGTGCTCTCTTTGGGCTGAAGTTCACCAATGGACCTAACTCTAGAAAATATTCCTGTTTTACCAAGGCTCTGAAGGCCTGTAATACGTAGTTCTGACTTCTGTAGCTCAGGACTTGCTTCTTCAGTGTAAGTGGCACCCGTTGCTGTTTCACAGAGGTTTCCAATTTGTGCCTGTATTGCCCACTGAATATTTATCTTTTAATTAAAGGTCAGAAAATCTCAGTATGTGCTGTTTGTACAAAATCTTCTAAGAGAAACAGCTGTGTAATTGTGGTTATTATTCCTGTGTGTAATACACTATTCCCTGTATGTTCCCTAATTCATATTAGTGGAAAAAAAACCCAGTTATTGAAAAGACAGAACAAATATTTATTCCAGCATGAGTACAAAAATTCAGAAAAAAAAAGGCTACAGCTTCACTAATTAAACTGTTAAAGGACTATGAAGGCTTCTCAGTTTACTTAGTAGTTGTTTGGTTTTTTTCCTTCAAAATAGTAGCATAATTTTTATTTGTGAAGCTAGGATGCCATGAATAACAATTATTTACTGAGGAATGAGGGTCGAAATCTGAAGGTACATAATATTATAACTCATTCCTATGGCAGAAACCACCATTGATCAGCGTGGTCATTCCTCTGAGGCTGTTCAAAAAGAGCACACCTAAGTCAAATTCTGGAGTAAGGGTTCTGGCAGTGTTGAAAATAGAAGTAATTAATAGAATTGCAGTGAATCCAGGATTTGCCTATGGATGGAGTGGCTAAGTTTGTGGCTAACATTGCTGTTATTTGAGGGGGAAAAAAAAAAGAAAAAAGTTCCTAAAGGTATCAGAAATCATTATTGTGAAAGTAAGATTTTCTTTTTTTACATAAAGCAAAATGCTTTTACCAGCATGGGAGACAGGTCTGGATATTGTTAAATGCTGGGAAAACTGATGAAATTTTCAAATAGGAGACAAATATTCTAAATATCTATGTGTATTTAGGCACATTAAAATACATGTAGACACATCTAAACACCTGTGTACATTTAATACCTGTGTGCAAACTCTCTCTATAGTGTAGTGCATAAATTGACACAACTTGTATTAAGCTCCTGCCATCAGTAAAGGACATCAGGTTTTAAACTTGTTTTCAATTATGTCAAATTCAGTGAAGGCTCTACAGATTCTGTACTGTAATATATTGAAGAGACTGAAAAAACAGAGTTCTTGCCAAATCTGGCTTTGTCATAAAATCAGTTCTTTGGAAATGAGACTTGTTCCTAACCTGATCTGGATTGCATGCATTGCTTGAAATGTTTATAGCTCCATAGCTCCTGCATTTCTCAGCAGTTGTGTATTAACACACAAAGCATTTGACTATGCCAGGAAAATCTGGCCATGAGAGAAGTTGATAAACGTTCAAGTCTTAAATTTTATTTTATTTTTTATATTAAAATTTAACTTTTTTATATTTGTGATGAATTCCTAGTTTCTTTCTCTATAGCTGTGCTAAGTTGATTTTGTTGTAACAAGAGAAAATGAGACAGGCTGCTTTAGCATGTTCCTGCATGAAGAAAAAAGAGTGGCATTGCAGGAGCCATCCATTACTCTTGGAGTTCTTGCTCCTTGACATGTCAAAAGCCTGATACTGCTGTGCTGAGAACCCTGATAAGACCAGTGGTAGTCCTGAAAAGAAAAGCTTGTTAAGTTCGAGCAAGCAACAAACAAGGCTTTCCCATTTCTCCACTTCTGTTACCCAGTTGTATCTCTTGAGAGTTTGCAAAAAGCTCAAATATCTTGAAGTACTGCAGCAAAAAAGTAGAGTGGTACTTGTCTATGAAGTTGATTTGTTTCTCAGTGGGTGATGTGGGACTAATATGCACAGTGTCAGGCTGATGAAATACTCTTCTGTACTTAATTAATCCAAAATCCTGAATACTCCTTAAGACAGTCTGTCAGTAAGGCACTTGTTCCTATCAAATTCTAGTTATGTTATCAGCTTTTAAAGACAAGAAATTAAATAGAGATATTTTGGGTTAGGAAGGGGGAAATGTGCTGCAGTTCTATACATGTAAAAGACCTAAATTTAGGATTGTGGAAGTCTTCTTACCACATGTCAATGAGTTCATTTACAATATAGAACTTTAAAATACATAAAACATGTGGGAAGGGAATCCCAATGACAAATAGTGAATATTGTGGTAACAGTTATTTGCTGATTCAGTCAGTTGTCTTATGAACAGATCTCTAATCTGTTTTAATGGTTTGAGTTTATCATCAGAAAAATATAAATACTGCATTATTTTACTATTGTTTGCTATCAGCTGCATGACTTCATTGGTCTGTGTATTAGTGAATACACTAAGATAAGTTAAAAGACTGGAAAGACTGTTAAAAATGTTCTTCTTAATATTCAGTACTAATCTATTTGTATCAGAATATGCATATACAAACTAATAATATTAAAAATCTCTAATTTTTATCAGCAACAGTGTGGCCAGCAGGACCAATGCAGTGTTCATCTCCCTGTACTTGGCACTGCTGAGGCCACACCTCAAATCCTGTATCCAGTTCTGGGCCTCTCACTGTGAACAAATTGTCTTTTGTGCAGTGCCTGAGAAATTTTGGAAGACGTTATGAATTTCTCTCTTTTTTCTTTTTTATGTTTTTTTTTTCTTTATGAGCAGAAAATGACATAGAGGAAAATTGGTATTTCTCAGCATGTCCTAGGAATATAATGACTATCTATGGGAACAGACAGATTGTTTCCTTTGTGATTTGTTATCGTGCCAAAACCATTTTGGGACAAACTTCCTTTGAAAACATTTACCATACAAGGTTCACATAAGTGAATATGTTTTATTTGAGACTTTGTTTCTTGTTTAGAAATGTAGAGGATCACTAGACACTATCTGGAGGAAAACAACAAGAAACAGAATTATTTTAGGTGGCTTTCTAGATTGCCTCAGAATACATGGAATAAATGGCCCTGAAATACATAATTCTAGGGCAGTTCTTGACATTGGATGCATTCTATAGGCAAAAGAATTCTCTGTCTGATTATTTTGTGAGCTGTTGCAATTCTGATCTGTGAGGAGAAACTGGGGGACAGATAGGAGAAGCTGCTGTTGTAGAAATTTATTTGTATTGTTCCAGCAATACTGGTCACAAAAAAACCCCAACATAATGAAAAGGCAACAAAAGAGGAATATTAAAACATGGCCTGAATATTCAGTGATGCTGACAGGAAAGCTAAAGCTCAATTTAGGCTGAGAGTGAAAAGGGACATCGATGGCAGCAAGAGCTTTGGCTGTTACACTAACAGGAGAAAGGTGGGGAAGAACCTGCAGTTGAACAGCATCCTAAACAGTCCAGGAGTGGAGGAAGAGGTGGATGCTGACATCAGGAGAATAAACGGGTGGAATAAATGGATGCAAGGAAAATCTGGTTGGGATCAGGCCTGAATAAAAGGAAAGAAATTCAGATAAACTTCAGAGGAAACAGAATATAGCAGTCCACACATACCTGTACAGAATTTTCGATAGCTGAATCAAATGGCTGATGATTATTTCTCATTTCCTTTCTCCCACATGTCTAATGGGAGAGAAGAGAGAATTTCTCATTAAGAGAGAACCCTGTCAGGTATTAGAAATGGCTATCTTCACTTTTTCTTTTTTTAATGTGAACCAAAATGAAATATTAATATTTACTGGTATATTAAGGACAAAGGCATGATTAATGGTATGTGTTTGGCAATAATCTGGCAAATGAATCTTTGTTAATAATATAGAGCCTGCTTATTGATTTTCATTTAAGAGGAAAAAAAAAAAAAAGCAAGCTCAATAAATGCCAGAAGCAGGCTTTTTCTCATTTCTGTAGGGAGATACAGTTGATTCACTAGCTGAAAGTGCAGTAAATTTAAGAGCTGCTTGCATATAATGAACATATTGAAAAGCAGTTGATATAACTTGCCTGTTAAATCAGAGAAACTCAATATACAATCCTTAGAAGTATTCTTCAATATAATTTTAGCTTCTATAGACACCATTTATAGGGACAGTCATCAATCATTTTAACATTTATTATTGCAGAATATGAGTGTATTTTCATTTTACTCTGGGAAATGAAATTAAAAATATTTAATTAACAAGCAAAATCTAATATTTTCTATTTTGTTTTCATCATGGATTCAAGAACATGATCTAAATTAAATCTGTCAAAACTATAAATAGTGTTGCATTGAGCAGCAGTAATATGAAATTCGAAAGATTAACTCATTTAATGTGTTTTCTTATCTTCAGCATTTAGATTTAGCTGTTCTTTGTTTCTGAGTTATTTGCACTTTCAGATTTATAAGTAAATGTCACATAAGGCTGTATTCTCCTGAAGATAACCCAAAATATGCACAGGTGTGGCTAATCCGTTTGTTATCCTGCCCTTTCTTTTCCTAAATCTCTTGGAGCTGTTCCCTATGAGACAGGGATTGCAGAGCACAGTTTGGGTTTTCAGGCATATTAGAACTTGAGTTCTGCTTCCAGAGTTGAGTCAGTGTCACCTAGGAAGAGCCCCTTGAGGGGTTTTGTGTTTGTACTGCAAAGTGCAATAACAATTAGGGAGTCACTTGGAATGAGGGCAATGCTGACAACAATCATCTGATTCCACTCAGTGTTCTGGAGGCATCCATGCTTCCTCGGAAAGGCCAATGAAGATTTTGGCGTGGTCATTCCCAAGGTAATAAAATATAATGTCAGCAAATCTCAGCCTTCTGAGAGCACAGTTTATTTCTTCCTCTCTCCTGTGCAGAAGACAATTTTCTTTAAAAGAACAGCTCACTAAAAACAGGCTCTAAAACCTTTTTCAGCTGGTACAACATTCCATTCTTTGCCTTTGTCCAGAAGTATAATTCTGTATATTTCTGAAATGCACACATCTGAACATAAATTCATACATATTTCAGAGACCTAGATTAAAAAAAATTAGTCACATTTATATTCATGCTGTGCATACACATACATCTTGCCCTTCTAAACATATGTTTATTTTTGTTCCTTGTCCCTCACATTTGGAATCTGAACCTATTAGAGTTAAGTATCTGCCAGGATTTCCGTTTTCCTGAACTACTTGTGCGAGAGAAATGTGAAATTTCAGTTATTTTTAATACCAGGCTATGGGATGTGTTGTTAAAATAAATGACCTCTTCAGAGTTATTAGCAGCCTGCTTTCTGGAAGTGGATTTTGCAGCTGAAGAGATTAATTCCTTTACAAGTCTTTGCCTAGGGAGTTCAGCACTGAGGCAGGGTTCTGTACCTTTCCTTCAAAGTTTTATCATGATAGACACTGTGACAGGTTTCAAATAATACAAGCACCCCTATCAAAAGAGCCAGGAAACCAACAGGGAGAAAAATATGTCTCAGTAATGTAACCATATCATGGGAGTACAAGTTTGATGAGCTGGGTTCCTCCATCTGTTCTTTTCCACTAACACACACACACAAAAAAAAAAAAACATTTTCTGAGATATATTTCTAACCTGGATTTCCTCAGTGGTCTACCCAATGTCCTGAGTGCTGGATTGCTTTATCTTCTTCTTGCTTTATATCTTCTCTTCTGAGACATGTCCTGAATAATGGTTTCATTATAATAGAAATTGTGGGTATTTCTATTGTCTTAATAGGGCCAACTGTTCCTGTAACTCTGCCTCACCATGACAGACATCTTCTACCTTTCTAGTCCACTTCATGGGCCAAAAGAAATTTAATTTATTTTTGGTTTGGTTAAAGAGCCATTGCTGGCCCTAGTGAGATATCTCTGCTTTTTTAATAAAAGAGTGTCTTCAAATTTTTGTGGTGTCAGTCACATCACTTCTACCAGTGAAAGAGCTGCAATCCTGTGCAGGTCAGAGTCTGACCCTGGTGTCTCTGGTAATCTGACTACTACTGATTTACTTAGACTTATAGTCTAGTTAATTGTGTCAGTGAAAATGTCCTTTTTGATGACACCTACTTCTGGAAGAAGCTTGAAAAAGTCAAACTTTCTGGTTATTTTCCTGTATACCAAGTTCTTTCTGGATAAAGTGCACTGTAGAAATTATTTACAGCTCTCCTAAGGTGATTTGAGAATTCTAGCTGAGCCAGGAAATTAATTTATCTGTCACATTTTTCTAAACTTGATGCATACTGAGTTTATCCTTCCTCCTCTCGGTGTCATTTAGGGAATTGGTTTTTGAGTTGTTTCTCTCATGCCTTCTTGAAATGTTGAAAAATACTTCCAAGGCTGTTCCTCTGAAGGCTAAGAAGTTGCTGTAATCTCTATCCTGAGATTCTAATTGGATAATGCTTGTTGTGGGATCTCCAAGTTCATAGTGGAAGTGAGGATGCTTCTCTAGAGTTTGGACTAGATGGGAGGTACCACTGAGAAATGCATGAGACTGCTGTCAAGGTGCCACCAAGTGTTCCACAATCAATTTAATAAATTTCTTGTCATCCTAGATCAATTCAGGAATGAAAATGGACTGTATTTTTTCTCTTTCTTTTTTTTCTTTCAATGAAGGATTAAGAGATGACCTTCAGTGTAAATATATATTTAATCTATAACTGGAATGCTACAGAGATGCTTTTCTGCTCGCAGTTTGAATTCTTTAAGTTGTGCAATAATTGCCTATCCCTCTTTTACATTTTGTACTCCTTCTCTCTCAAAGCCTTTCCAAGACCCTCTACTTCTGGAATTCTGATGATGAGAGAGGGTTTTTTTCAGTTCATTCTGTCCTATTTTAATGAGTTGACAGTAAGTAATTAAAACAACAGGACAACTCCACTGCTCACAGTGTTACACACAGCAAATGCACACATAAACTTGGTATCTCATGAGGTTTATGACTGTGCAGGAGTTAATCAATACAGGAACTTTTTATCATCTTTCTTATGCCCTTTGTTTAGGAAAACCCCGAAAAAGCCATTTGACTATTCCTCCTTCGCTGTTTTGGTACTTGTGATCTAGATTTACCTGTAGATAATCCAGATCCAGAATACAAGAGAGTTTCTAAGATATCACTGAAGTTTATCACTTGGAAATCAAAGCATAGAGGGTTTCCAGTTTGAAGGAGAGAGGAATACAGCCCCCCAACTTTTAAATGAGAACAGGTGTTTCATATGAAGCTTTCTGTCAAGAACTATGTGCATATTTTTATTAAGCATTCTTCTAAAAAGGAGACACTGTAGAGACTATCTTGAGCGTCTCTTGGCAAAATACTTGATTTCCAGTGTTACTAAAGAATTCTGCAGTGAATGTTTTAGTATGGACACAGAAGTTACCTGCTTTTATAAAATAACTGGCACATTGGGCTTACTTAGTGTTGTACTTCTGTGGGATTTTTCTGGTTTGGGTTTGATTGTTTGGGGTTTTGTTTGGTTTGGGTTTGATTGTTTG